>JAXBDA010000353.1:0-91581 GCA_036023075.1 Gaultheria prostrata | reverse complement strand
CCCCAAAAAAAAACACTGTTTTATGCAATCGTAGACTACTATATTTTCTATTGCTTGGTAGCTTTTCTTTTATTTCTGTAGATCCCAATTGCCAGTGAGACTTGGTCTCAATGGGAGCGGGAACGATGAACGAGACCTCAATAGGGGAATCGTGAAGCTAAGTTCTTGACAATAGGCATGTCAAACATGAAAGTCCCCAAACTTTAGTTTGAGTCCTCGTAGTACTGGAAAATCTGCGTTCTTGAGAAATACAGTTTTCTTTTAATTGGCAGGTTTTTTTTAATAAGTTGGCAACAGAGAGTCCATGTAGTAGGCATACTCATCCAGATCCTGACATGCCACATATGGAGCTATGAATAATTCTGTGTTCTTCAATTGTCTGGTAAATCAATGTTTCCATGCGACAAGTACTTGGGTTTTGAAGTCCAATGCTGACAGTTGTCTTGAAACTTCCCCCTTCTTATACACAAATGAATTTATCTCCGAGCATCCATGTTTCCTGAAGCATGGCATAAAAGTTACCAGAACTTATTTCTTTAGTTCACTCTACCATATGGTATGGCTTTCACCACCTCAGAGGACCCTAGACAGATCATTTTGTTCTAAACATTCTAATATATCTTTCCTTCAGCTGATATTTCAACCAAACCAGGGGCCCTTACAAGTGCCAGTACACAGATGGACCTTCAACCCAAGGAACACTTCTAAAACCTTTCAGCTAGATACAACTGAAGCACACACCTAGCACAACACCTAGCACAAACCAAACCCAAAAGGAAGTACCTACAAAGGCCTAGAAATCCTGGCTGAAACATGCCATGCATTACGAATAAGCCTATTGCCATCAGTTTCCTTGATGCATCTCCAGGAGCCAATGCAGTCCCTTATATCCGTCTCAACATTAGAGATGATGGAAGAGCATTCCCTATGAAGCTTGAATATTCTTTTGTTCCTCTCTCTCTCTCTCTCTCTCTCTCTCTCTCTCTGAGTGGGTAAATCACTGCAGCAAAGAAATCTTGAAAGCTGATTGTTTGAAGGACAGCCCAATCCACTTCTGCTTTCATAGAAAGGGGACTTTATGTACTTTTTTTACCGGGAATGCTACCCCAACTGTAAGCTTAAAAGGGACACCCATAAAATAGATGATCATGAGTTTAATGGCTTCCTTCACATAACACTATCTGAAATAGAGATAACTTCCCATCTATGCAGACTAGTTTTAGTAGCCAGTCTTCCTACTATACATTGTATAATGACCACCTTGGCACATGACGGGGGATCTACACTATCTTATGCCGTGGCTTCTCAGTACCAGAGCTTCATATAGCATTACTAGCTTCTTGAGTCGCAACATTTCTGTTCCTTGGCGAAGTCCACTCTCCTTGATTGGTAACACGGCAAATTTTCTGGTGTCAAGAACACTCCTAGGTTATAGATCATTCTCTCCCCATATATATATATAGGACCTAGGGGATACGAATTGTCTAACCACAAAAAGTGGATATCCATCTGCTATAACATGAGAAAAACATGGCTGCACCATGTCTCTAAGCTTGAATATTTTCCTGCTGGTCCATGAGGCATTGGGGGGAACCACCATGAGCGAAATGCATTGCGCGCATTCTCTTCACCCACTGAGTATCGGCCTTCATCCACACAGACCACAAATGTCTTGCCATAGCTGTATTATTCCATTCTTTTAACTCCTTGAACCCTGGACCACCTTTCTTAGGAACAGATTGACTTCCAACTGACTCCTGCTCCTGAAGACTCTAATTCTAGACCTGACCACAAAGGGGCCTTGGTTCCCCTTCAATATCCTTGGATACCTTTTGAGGTAGAACCAAGATAGAGTTCCAATATACTTGGATACTAAAGATCACTAATGTAATAAGTTGGGTTCTACCACCATAAGGTAAGAACTAATTGGAGCATGAGTAAATTCTGGTCAAAATTCCTTTCAATGAGAATGTTACAGTCCTCAGCTCTAAGTCTAGTAGAGATTAGGGGAACCCCAAGGTATTTTACTGTCAATACTCCTTCACTAACAGGAAAAATTCTGACTAAGCTCTCCATAAGATCAGTGCTCACCCTAACAAAAAGACACAGCTCTTACTATGCCCCTCAAAACCCTTGGATATCCCTCATAACATTTATCAACTGGAAGGATTGAATATCAGCCCCACAAAGGAAAACAAAATGATCAGTGGAAAATTAAGTTGATTTTATTGTTATGTGTTTTGTGGGAGTTGACTTCTGCAGCTCTGCTTCTGAAATGCTTCATGAACAACCGTCATACCTGTCGAAGTTTTGATCTCACAGAGTGAAAACATTATGCAATAAAGAGAATTTGGTTGATAAGTTCAGTTGGAATCGGAGGATCCTATTCAGTTTAATCTCTTGGGAAATTTAACATGATTATCCTGATTAAGTTTGTGGAGGAAAAACGTAAAGGTATTCTTGTGGCTAATGTTTATATTTACATGGATGATAGGGACAGCATTGGTAATAGTGACCATGCACCTACTGACTTTGATATGGAGCTGGAGCTTTATTCATATATCATGGATGTTGGCTTGTCCCTCATTGATTAATTATAACTTCCAAAGTTAGTGTATGAGCCTAAGTCGCCTTTCTGCTCATTGTCAATTGATTTTGAGTTTGATGCGTTAACATGGTACCAGAGCTAGGTTTTTTTTACTAGACTCGCTTGGTTGATTCTCCGTTGTTTGTGCGTTGACTGCATCTTAATTCATTATGGTACCTATGCTTTAGTTCTTTGATTTCCTCTCCACGTGCAAGCCAATGCCATGTTGGAGGGGAATTATCAAAGCTTGTCCCACATTGATTAACTGTAACTTTCAACACTATTATAGCAGTCTTAGTGGCCTGCATTGCCAATTAGTTTTGAGTTGGATGCTTTAACAGATATGATACGTAAAATATGGATGAGGTCGTTGCAATTAGACTACTTTTGTACCACTGTCCACGTAGATTAGCAGAAGTATGGTCCCTTTCCATATTATGGGTTCTAGACATGGATGATCTGGATATAAATGATTACGGACAGAATTTGTGTCACAAATATGTTTTTGACTGCTGACTCTCTGTCAACCGTGAGTCAAGAAAAAGAAAAAGCATTGTCTGCTGGCGAACTGGCATGGAAAGAGAATTCCCTGTTTGTTAATTGAAAAGGCATCCTTCATGCAAAATGGCTGGATTTCCAAAATGTTGTTACGTCATCATACAGAAGGGATGGATTTCCAATATGTTGTTACATCTTTCCTTCTTCCGCAGAATACACTAAATTTAAGTGGATACTGTTGAGCTAAGTTATTGTTTTTTGAAGTCTCTTAATGAGAAAGGTGGCATGGAAGGAAGTAGGAAGACTTTGAAATAGCTCCAAAATAATTCTCCATCTAAATTGAAAATAACTCCTGAAATTTCCATCAGGTAGCTCCCTGAGCTTGAATAAACTCCTGTGTCACAGAGTGAATCATGACAAAATTTCTTTCAAAGCTTATCTATTTGGTTTGAAGCTTCAAAGTATATCCTGTGATACGATTGCAAAAATATAAGTTAGCAACAAAATTAAACGACAAAGGAATGTTTCTTTGATTTCATTTCTATCCGTACTTGTGTGTGGTTCAGCATATTAACTTTGATTCTCTTGCAGATAAGGGACTTCAAGGTTGCGAAAACAGAAGAAGATGTTGGTTACTATGCAGGTTATGTGGGTGAGTTGATTTCCTGTCCACATTTGCCATAGTGAAGACATATCTATTAATGATTGTGTAGTGGTTCAGTGTAAGATTGTCCTGATAATATGTTAATACCGTGAAGGCTCCTCATTTATGCTTGGAAGAGCTCTAACATCCGTTTTGTGGGGAATGGTAGCTGATCGATATGGTCGAAAACCAGTTATGATCATAGGCACTGCAACAGTGTTAGTAACTGCGTTTTCCTGAATTATGTTAATATTCTTGGTCTATTTTATATCATAACCTCCGTACTATCTACTTGTTTTCTGAGTATATTTTGATCCTTGCTTGGGTTTAGGGTTATTTTCAACACGCTATTTGGTCTTAGTGTAAACTTTTGGATGGCTGTCTCTACAAGATTTCTTCTTGGAAGTCTGAATGGTTTACTTGGGCCAGTGAAGGTATCCCTTGTCAATTCTATTCGATTGCTCTCTTATACAGTTGAAGTTGGAATATCACGGGGTTTCAGACTTTGAAGCACACTGGACACGGACACGGATACAACACGACATGAACAAACGGATATATATATATATATCTAAACGCGTTGTTATGCGTGTCTATTTATAGATAAGTATCATCGTAAGTTTACGTCATTAATTAAATAGTGGAAAAGATACAATAAGTTATAAAGAATCTAGACTGGCACAAGACTCAAGAAATTATTAAAAACTACAGCATTGGCACGACATAAGAGTCTTCAAGATATCCAAAATATTTCCCAACAACTTTAAGTGAAAATAAATATGATTTGTTTTAACAATTATTATATTCCTACTTTGAATATCCTACAGATATGATAAATTCTGATTTTTGTTCTTAAAATCACAAGTTAGTGTCTCTGAAGTGCCTATGCCTGTCACCCGTAATTTCTTAGCCATAGACACAAAAAAAGGTTCAGAGTCAGACAGACACATAGCTAAATAGTGCCGGACACGTGGCCAAATGAAGATTGTTGGTTCCTAATTAAAGACACAGAAAAGATTATAGTCATGTGTTCAAGTAGTGTCAGTGTCCGACCCTTGTTGGACATGGACACATCACCTTCTATTAAGTGTTCGTGCTTTTGAGGTTTCTGAGGTTTCAGACATACCCCGACTAGTCCTCGCCTAGCTGACTAATCCCGGCTGCCTGACCAAATGCCTTATAGCTGGTATGCTTGTTGTCTATGCACCAAAATTATATTTATTAAATTAGGAATCAACTATTATTCGAAAGAATAGCGGTTAACTCCGAGATCGTCCGTAGGGTATTAGAATTAGTAAGGTTAAAATTAATATTTCTAATTTGATTTGGCAGGTGAATGGATATTTGGAATGGTTTCTTTAAACTGAAATTAATCTAAGAAAGCAATTAAAGTTGTGAAATTAATGGAGAACGAGATTGGGGTTTTTCGTGTTCACCTCTTCCTCATAATATGCTTGTACTAGCAAGGATCTAGAGTATTTATTCGACGTAGAGTTAAGATTGTTGTTAGGTACTTGCAAATCCTACTGGCAAGCACGAAGAAGATTCACCGATTCGTACACCGTAAAGGCTATCTCAACATAGTCATAGATCGCCTCACTCGCATGACTTGTCTCAACATAGAACTGTCCCGAAGCAAAGAAAACTATTACATCACCGTTTCCGATATCATGAATATAAACAAAAAAATCGATAGGAAAAATATGCTCAAGAATCGCTCAACCCGACGGGTTTAGCTCCAAAATCACATTAACCTGTGTCCGAGTACCTAAACACAATAAATACATCTTAAATATGATATAACATAGTAAGCGGACTTACAATAACTTATAGGGCGTAAATTGGAAGATTTACGCACCTATCACCGACTAATCCCGCCTAAGGACTGATTAGTCTGCCTAATCTAACACCTAGAACCCTAGTTGAGGCATGGACCACCACGTAGTGCCTAGCCGACTATTTTTGGAACACTGTTTCAGATGCTGCATTTGTTCTATGTTACTTAGTGCTTATATAGTTTTTTACATTTCCCGGTGATTAGGCATATGCGTCTGAAATTTTCCGCGAGGAATACCAAGCTTTAGGAATATCAGCAGTAAGTTCTATGTTCTTAGTACTTTGAGTTCTTATAGTGTGTTGATGCCTGAAGTGGCCTGCTTCTTCCCTAATTAAAGAAATTTGGAATGGTTTTATTGTTTTCAGGTCAGTACATCATGGGGTATTGGATTGATTATTGGCCCAGCTTTGGGAGGCTTTCTTGCGCAGGTACTTGAATGTGTTTTGATTCTACAAAGAGGACAATGGTGGATGTCCTAAATTTTACTTGAAAGATGAAGGTCAATGATCAGAAGAAAAAAAAAAAGAGAGAAAGAAAACAGCATGTTAATAGGTCCTGGGGATATCATATAAATAATACTCCCTCCGTCCCAAAATTTTAATCCATGTTACTATTCTAACTTGATGATAAAAAGGTTTATATCTTGTAAAATATAAGATTTTATATATGCAATATGAATCTTATTTGATAGATCTCAATTAGTTTTATTAAACAAATTTTTTGAAATCATCAAAAATATTATAAATTGAAAGAAACAGACAATTGAAACATCAAAAATATTATAAAATGAAAAATACAGTCAATTAAAAAAGTGAAAAGTGGATTAAAATTTTGGGACGGAGGGAGTAGGTTAATGCCAAATCGAAGGTACAAATGTGAGTTTTGAATCTTAAAGAATGGAACCTATAGACCAAAATCTTTATTTTATAACCATGAATGTCTTATCGAGATAGCTTCATCTCTGTATAAAAGAAATATACTATTTTGATTAGGGTACAGCTTGGGTAATATTAAGGTATTTCTGGAATGCGATTTTAGAGAAAAATTTCGATACGTAATTGCGTACACGGGATGCATGTTGAAGTACCATGCTGAGTATCCGTATCTGGTACATTACGGGTCCAATTACGATATGTTTATAAAAATACCCATGCTTCAAAGTGAAACCTTTCAGAGGAGAGAAGACTAATTGTATTACTGAATATTGAAATGTTACGATGCTAGACATGTTTAAATAGGGAAAAAACTAGAGAACCGTAGACAAAAACTATACCTAAAATAAAAGATACAAAAAAGATATTATCATGATATGATCTTGATGCCTAAAATAGAAGATACAATATGATACACAAAGATACATTCACACAAAGCACGTGCTTAAAAACTATCATATGCAAGATAATTCTGGTGCATGATTGTTGTCAAGAGAATTAAGGAGCTGATGCACAATATGCGTGCGAATAATTTGGTGATTTGGAACAAAATGGAGTGGTTGAACATAAAATGAAGATCAATGGATAGCACAAGCAAGAATGAGAATGATGAATATGGCAAATGTTTAATGTGAAATCACATTGCGGATAAGCATATACATTTCAGCTCTCTAAAATGGGTCTAGGAGAAGAGAGAACATCAGACAGCAATGGGGCATTCTCCATATCCGTACCGATGAGCCTCCAAAATGGGGCTTCTAAATTAAGAGAGCACCTGAGCTATCCTGCAGCAGCTGCCTGATACTAAAATATACAGACTTCAACAGTGTAGAAATAGAAATATAATTAATGGACAAACAGCTTGTAGCTAAAAAGCATAGATAGCCCATAAAATTCTGGACCCATAAGCCTGGTCATGAAAATTTCTTTATTACCCCTCTAGAGACTTAAACATTGCAAAGGCTGCAGAATTTTGTTCTCATTTGCCGTGATAAAAACTTAGACTGTCCTCTTCTTTTGAGAATAAACACGTGTATTCCTCTTCCTCCTTCAATAGTAAACTGCAATTCTGCAAAAGTAAGCTTATAGATTGAGATCTCAAAGGGTCTCTCTTCCAATAGTTTGAACGACACTATTGGCTTTACTGTACTTTAGAATGCCCTACCAGCTCTATTGTTAAGGACCTCTGTTACAGAAATTAAGCCTCATACATCTGTTCCACTTTATTTACGGAACGTTTTAGACTTGATCAGCTGGAATGGGGAAGCGCACCCTAACTAGACATTGATTCCTTTGACTATGAAAGTGGGTTTCTTTCTCCAGTTAGTTTGTATTTATCCCTAGTCTGTGATGTAGTATCTTGTTTGCCTTTTTCGGGGTTGGCTCATAGCTAAATTTGGTGCCTTTTTGGTAACTCTCTCGTGTTTTAATACTTACATTATTTTTCTAATTGTTTTTAGCCTGCGGACAAATATCCGGCTATATTTTCCAAAGATTCTGTATTCGGGAGGTAACCTTAATCTTTTTCTCAATCTGTTATATTCATGCATTCACCTCTCAGTTTAAATCTCCTGTAATTCTGCAAAGTGTACTTATCATACAAACTTGTAATGCAGGTTTCCATACTTCTTGCCTTGCCTTTGTATATCACTTTTTGCATTGGTGGTGACTATTGCTACTTTTCTTTGGCTTCCGGTAGGTTTCAACATTAACCTAAACCCTTTCCTTGTTAATTCATCATTCATGATCCTGGTTCTATAGTGGAGAGAGAATAAAAGAAACAAGCAAGTTTCTAGCTACAAATGATAGACCGCCTTCCACTTTAAATAACGGAATCCCCTTAAATAGTAGAGAAACTGAAGCCCAAAAACAAGCAAGAAACATATTATAGTCCCGGATTGCACTCTCACCAATTCTCCCAAATATTGGGAAATGTGCACAATTCCACAAAACTATGCTTTCTTGTTGCATCCGAAGCCCCTATAGTGGATCAATAGCATTTGTATGCCAGGCATTTAAGTGCACTCAAAGGGTGATCCCAAAGGTGGCAATTGGGTGTCAAACATGTTATTTGTAAATGTGGGAGAAAATCTAACATCCTGTTTTTAGCTATCATGTTGGCTTTTGCTCAGTTGACTTTAGTACCTTAACTTTCATATTACGGGGTTCAAGCTTCTATATCTTTAAATGGCCAGGAAACATTGCACATTCATAAAAAACCGTGTGAAGATTCGGTTGAGGCAATGGAGGCTGTATCCCTTGGGTCTACTGAGAAAGAAATAGCTCAGGATCTTGAAGAAAGAGAACCTGATTCTAAGAAAAGCCTATTCAAGAACTGGCCCTTGATGTCATCAATCATTGTTTATTGCATATTCTCGCTTCATGATATGGCTTACACTGAGGTTTGTTTCATAACTTAAGTTCACCGTTTTGGAAAAAGCTTTCATATTCATACTGTGTTGTTCATCATTCTGTTATTACGTGCTGTAAGCTCCTGGTATCTCACAGTGGTAAATTGGTAATGTATGGTCCTAAAACTCTCTGATGGTGCATTTGTTTCACGCCATTAAGTAATATCCCCCGGAAAATGGATTGTGTCCCTTCCTTGTAAGGAAACAATTCACCATGCAGTGCACCATGTGCTTCAGGACATGGTACGAGGTGTTGTGCTAAGGTATGCAAGATAAGGGGACTAACAACGAACTTCTTAATTTGATAGGTTTCTATTGACAATTGGCGATTAACCGAAGGTAGGATTTAAATGCGCATTTGTACTTATTAAGTTGTCAAAAATTCAAATAAGTCACTTACAAAACTCAAGTAATGCATACAAGTTGCCGCTTGAATACTCCTAAATTCCTAATGACAACTAAAGACTTCACTTAAGTTTCAACTAAATACATGTGAATCTTTTAAGTTGGCTGATATACATCTTAGTCATCAAAACACAAGTATTAATAGTGTGATATCCTAATTATGTTAGCATTTTCGGCAAGTAGTTATTTGTGTAAACTTATGATTTTGTACGTCAGTACACTTTCCTGGTTACTTCTACGAGTTCTCTTTCTTCTGTCGATAGGTCTTGCATATTTGGTAACTAATAATCTCCTTCTGCAGATATTCTCACTATGGGCCGAGAGCCCAAGAAAATACGGGGGCTTGAGCTATTCAACTGACAATGTTGGAGTAGTTCTTGCTGTATCAGGTACAGTTGTCAAAAGACTCAAATCTGTACTCAGAGATTTACATTTGATGAGGTCTAAATGAATTTGTTTCACATCAAAATCCCAAAAAGCTTAAATTGACAAGTTTTTGCTAACTTTTTTAGTCATGTTTTTGCAAATTTTTGGTGTTCTTGTAGCTGCACGTTTAGTGTTCACAGTTGTCGCACTTGGTACAGGTTCAAGTTCAACTAATTTTTATGGCCTGCGGGAAACCTGTTTTGATGGTTTTATTGATCACATGTGGCCCTACTGGAAATTTGTTAGATACTAAAAAGGAACATGTAATCCCAGAAAAAAAACAAAAGTGTCGTATTGGTATCTGCTGAAATTGATATCTACAAGGAAAATAAAAGTTTGTTAACTCTCTTCTCCACACACACCCGACAAGCCGCCCCAGTTTTCTGCCTAGCATGTCATGTCTATTCAGATATTAGTAGACGTGTACTGAACATTTGATTGCTGAATGGTCACTCAAAATTCAGGTCTTGGGCTTCTAGTATTTCAACTTTCTCTATATCCAGTTGCAGAGAAGATTCTTGGTCCTATCATGGTAGCTCGCATTTGTGGAGTAAGGAATCGATCCTCATAAAACGATATTTTCTTGGCATTTCCAAATGCAGAGTATTTTATGCTGACTTCATTTTACTTAATGTATAACTGCTGTCTTGTAGGTGTTGACCATACCCCTATTGACATGTTACCCCTACATGACCCTGCTTACTGGGTTCAGCCTCTCACTGTTGTTAAACTGTGCATCTGTGATGAAGAATGTATTATCTGTGAGTACAAACTTACCTTTTGAAGATTCTATATAAACCCTTCCAAGTTCGCCATTTAGAAAAATAGGTTTTTTTTTTGTTGGAATCCCTTTTGTTCCTCCTGGAAACACAAAAAAATATATTATAAGTAAATCCCTCATAAATCTTCTTTTAGAACAACCACCACAAGAAGAAAAGAAAACATAAACACACACACACAAGCCACAGGTGTAACTACATGGAGAATAGAATCAATAGATGGATGTTTCTTGTCCTAAAGAGATATCCTTGTCTTTGACGTGGATCCGATCTACCATCGCCATGCTTCAATATCCTTGGTTATGCTTCAAACAAGCTTCAATCTGGTCAATATTAGGTCTGAATCCCTCATATCCTCCTCCTCCTAGTTGGACTTTTTATTTGTTTCAAACTATAGATCTTCAGTTAGAAAATGCTCGATGTATCCAGTTTTGAGCGTTATATACATATCTTGCAGTGTCGTGTTGTGTCAACTAAGCTCTGCCTGACCTATTGGAATTTCCTGTGCTCTGCCTGCTATCGAACACCACCACTTCCCCTCACTCTCTCCTCTTGCTCAGAACTCAGCAGTAGCAGCTTCGTCCTCCTCTCTAGCTTCACCCACAGAAAACCATTGTTGCTCTGCCATTGACACCCTTTGAAATTACTGTTGAGATAAGAGAAGAATGCGAATCTCGGGTTTAGTAATCTGAATTTACAATGAGTCGATGCTGAAGCCTCCACCGTAGATTCGTCGACAGCCAGTTGACTGGGAACAAAAGGTTGGCCAATCACCTCAGTTACTTGGCCCTTAAGGTTTAGTGTGGATGAGCAATTAAAAGGTCTACACCCGCTGACGAAGATTTGAGCTGCGTACTAGGCCCACTTGTTCTAGTTTTTTACCCTAGAAAGCCTCGAATCATGTCTTCTTTTTGCCCTTCAAGCCATGCATCGTGCTTCCATCAAACCAACAGTGGTGGAATCCCACTGTATGCATTTTGAAATTATGATCCTGTCCGACTCTCCCAGAGCTAAAGTCACGGGTGTCCCAACCCTCACTCGTTGTCATCTTCTTCAAAACCGAACCATTTGCTGAGTCGTCCACTCCTTCCAACTGCCAAATCCATTCTTACAACCTTTTCTGACCAAATTAGGAGGAGTTCCTCGAACTGACCCAACCATTGAAATTTGGAGTTAATTGTTGAACCATTCCTCATTACTTGGTTTATCGCCATTGAGGGTGACTGGGAGGACCCAGCCCACCAGCCTAATCCCATCTCACCTGTTTTAGAGGCTAAGATTGACAGGCCATTCAATGGCCGGTGTGTTTGGCTCCCCCTTTCTCGGTGTATTTTTGTGTGTATAGGTAGACTGACAGACATAGAGAGCGGGAGAAAAAGAGAGATTTGATAGACACAGAGAGTGTACAGGGAACCGTTTTCTACATCTGTAGATTACTTTTTTGAATAAAAAACTGAATTTTCCTCCCGAATATTGACATGCAGCTCCCGTAAAAGTGCGTGATCGTCGGAGAGAGACTATCCTTTTCGTGGTGGTCTGCCGTCAATACGTCGCCGGCAATCACATCTCGAACTCTTTGTCCAGTTCGCCAGACAATTGAAGTGGTTGAAAAAGTTTTTGACCACAGAGTGAGGCTTGATCCCAATGGTGGACGTCCACCTGCCAAAGAAGCCACATGCATCTGTTGGAGGCGGCCTGTGTGAGAGAGTGAGATCCACGCGCACTCAAAGGTTGAAGATGATGCCACGTCACCCTAGGTCTTTCCAGTCAGTGCCTTTGTCTTTGTGCTGCACAGTCCGCGTCCAGTCACCTTGGGGCTGAGCCAGTAGATTCTTTTTGACAACGAATTTGCAGATTCTGTTTTTCACTATTTCAAAGCCATTTCAACTCTGATTTTCTCTTGTGAGTAGTCGATTTTGACTATCTCAACATTTCGGATCCAACTGTGTGCTCCTTCTTCCGTGATTCAACTTCGACATTGCTGGTGTGCTTGTTTTACAGCTTGGGGAGGGTATATTTGGAGGTCTAGAGTTCACCAGGAGCCCGGAGGACCATTGTTTCAGCACTTTCTTGCTTCGAGGTGATCTCAGCAAGATGATGGAGGTCAAACTAGTTAAAAGGAGCTCAGCAAGATGATTGTATTGATGGCGACCAATTATGCAATTTGGAAGCTGAGGATGGAGGATATATTGTGCTGCAGGAGCCCTTTTGGAGCTAGAAGGGGTCAAACTAGTCCAAACTAATGAGGAGGATTGGAAGAAATTCAATCGGAAGATGATTGGGTTGATCAGAAAGTGTGTGGACATGACGTGTTTGACCACATAGCCCTGGAGACCAACACCTACACTCTTTGGAGAAAGATGGAGGCGATGTACCAATCAAAGACATCACGGAGCAAGGCGACGTTGATGACGAGGCTGGTGAATTTGAGACTCTGGAATGGTAACTCTATTACCGGATATACCAATGAGTTTCAGAACTTGGTAAACCAATTGGTGGGCATCGATCTGATATTCGACATTGAGGTGCAGGCCCAGTTCCTACTTAGTTCCTTGCCAGATGACTGGGACACGTTGGGTTGTTTCTCTCCGCGATTCCGCAGCGGACGAGAGATTTACTATGGGTATGGTCACGGATACCCCGGTCAACAAGGAGGCTCTGAGGAAGGAGATGAAGACATTCACTTATGGAGGCACCCAGGCTCTGATGTAATGAATATGCTTTCCTAATTGTGAAACGTTTAAGAAGTGTAGGACACACTTTAGTAGAGTTCAAGGAGCATCGGACCAAAAAACGACACCATCCTTCAGATAATGTCCTTGTTTCTTAGGTCATGGTGGTACCAAAGTAGATTCAAGCTGAGCAGATAAAACTTTTTGGGAAAAGTTGCAATTCATGTATTCATAGTGGTGAATTCCTTGGTTCTGTTATTTGAAGATATTATTTTAACTTTCACATTTTTAGAAAGGTCCACTCTCTAATAAAAAAACGAAGTAACATAAGCAAGCATGCAAAGCTCATGGTTGCATATGATTGTCCTGATGCTATGCGAGAAGCATACCTCTTTTGATGTGTATTAGTATTTGATCCCGTTTTTCTCTTTTCAATTTGTCAATAGTTATCTTATAATTTTTTGCTTTTGTTAGGTGTCCATAATTACTGGCACGTTCATACTGCAAAACAAAGCTGTGGTAATTTTACTTCTCCTTTCAATTTATTTGGTTCCTATCTTTTCTGGTATTTCCCCTCAGAGATTTTGGAATCATAGTTTTGTCTCACATTACGTCTTTTATGATTTACTTTGACTTGGTAATGAAACGATAGGATCAACACCAAAGAGGAGCTGCAAATGGCATAGCTATGACTGCGATGTCACTTTTTAAAGCTGCCGGTCCAGCTGGTGGAGGAGCAATGTGAGTGCCCGCTTAATTTTGGTAACCATTTTCCTTTTTCATGTTGAGTGAGAGCATAATCAGAGCCTCTTATTATCCCTGATGAAGCTTTTCCTAATGCTACTAATAAGAAATTTTGTGTCATTCATAGTTTGTAATATGGAAACAAACAAAGTTCTTTAAGACTAAAAATTCCACTTATATAAAAAGAGCTGAATTTTGTTATATACGAAGTCAACATCTTGTCCTATTACGGATGTTTAGACAAAAAAGGAATAGTTAATTTGATTAACTAGGAAGCAGCTAAGGAAGGAGTACTTACGTTCTTTGGTTTGTGTGTGACATGTGTTTAGTGTCCACCCGCACCAGACATAAGCTGACATGTCAGACATACATCTAAACATGTCCTATTATTATCTGTTTCTTCGATTTGGAATAAGACATGTCTCTGTGTTGAACATGTGTGAAGGCTCAAATAGGATCTTGGCATAACTTCCAGTAAACAAAATTTTGATTTTGTTCATTTCAGTACTTCATTCAGGCTTTTTGAACCCCAAACATCAGGCTTCTGTCTTCCAAATTTAAGTTTCAATATTTTGAACTTCTAAACCTGATAATTAAAGCTTTCTATGACCACTTGTTTCCATTCATTCACTAATCGTACTTGTAGTCGACTCTACTCTGTAACTTCCGAATGGCGCTTTTGCATACTGACAGTTATGTTTCTATTTTATTGTCCTGTTTATGTATATTTTTTTTATCGGCTCTTCTTTATGAGTATTCATGTAACTTTAGACATATGCAATTAACTTATGCAGCTTTTCCTGGGCACAAAAGCGTCAAGATGCTGCATTCTTTCCAGGTTACAACTCTCCACCAAGTTAACTTGATTGTCAATAGAAAATGTATGTAACTTGATTGTGTTCTGCATATTATCGTTTGTGAAACTTACACCAAGTACTATCTACTTATTTGAATGCAGGTGACCAGATGATTTTCTTCATCCTGAATGTGATAGAGGCAATTGGGGTGCTGCTGACATTTAAACCATTTCTAGCTGAACGATAGGATCCTTGATCAAAATGTTGTAAAGTTTAATTACTCTACCTCAAAGCTAGGTCCGGGGAAAATGTGGCCCATTAGCATGATTTGTTCGATGTGTTACATTGTCGAGTTCAACACTTGCATTATTTGTTTAGATCAGTAAATTTTTGTACCTGGCAACTGTGTTGCATTACTTAGACGGAGTTTCCACTAGTGTGTTTTTGGTATTTTAGGTATTCTTGGACTTGAAGTTGTCAAATCAGTCGATTGACAATTTGTAGTCCAAGAATACCGAAAATACCGTAATGAAAACTTAGCCTTAATCATTGTTGTAAAGGAACTCTTGTATCATATTACATCATATTGATGAGGTTTCTGTTTAAGGCACCATGCCAGTATTTTATTCATAAAGTGAAGGTGTTAGCATCTACCAAACACTTATCTTGTTTTAGCAAAAATTAAATTTCAAAATCATTTGTATTTGTGTTTTTGGGTTTTTCTTTTTTGTGGTATTTTCGGGTTTGATTCCATGTAAACAAAAGTGAACGGAAAATGAGGAGATTTTGAATAAAAACAAATGAGGTGATTTTCAAACATGGAATGTTTTTTATATTTTTCGGATCAACAAATCCTTCACCCCACCTTCACGCAAGACCAACTACAGCTTTGACACCCACCAACCCAACTCCTGCAGCAACCCATGCCACCACTACCGACCACCTTCACTGCTATAGCAATGATCTAGGATAACTCCATGGACAACAACAACCCAGTGAGAGAAACGATTTCAACTCGATCACTTTATTGCATCTGTTCCAACATCCTTTGCTAAAGTGGCTTTGAAATTTCTTGCATTGAGCTACAAACGTCCACTAAAAACTAAGCAGTGCAGGCTTCTAGTTTGAGAGGCAATGGTTGATACAGTTGGGTGAGAGATGGGTATCGATTCGCATGAATCAAACACACTTCTGTTAACCAACACTGAAAAAAACAAAAAACAAATGACTGAATGAGAGTGACTTTCCTCCTCCCGTTGCCCTGTTTCTTGATTCTGAAAGTAATACACTGGAAGACCAGAAGATTTGAAGTATATTTGATTGGTGGCTCTGAAGTGAACTCTAGCGCAGAGAACACAGGTGGTGACAGCAACTGTACCCTATTTTGCAATTATGTCCAAAGTCCCCAATCTGCCATGGCACACGATACTTGAAGCAAACGACATCTTACCAACCAACCAAAGGTCTGACTGTTCTTAGAGCATCCCAAGCTGACAGTGACTTGGATGAGTAAACATCATGCCTGCAGGTTAGAGTAAAAATTTGTATGTAACCTACAAGTAAAATAGAAGGAAATAACTGTATATTGTTGTAGTAAGTTAGTATAATAGTTAAAATATTAATTTTTAGTATAATCATAAAAATATTAGGGTGCAAATGTAATTTTTTAGTGTAATGAAACAAAGGTTAAGGTAAAACTATAATGTTACACCGAAAAAAACATATTGGGGCAGATTCGGGGCGGGATAACAGCAACCCGAACCCTAGCCGATCCTGATCGCTGTTTTCCTCTCTTTTTTTTCTCTGAACCCAACTGGAATCCAAAATTTTGAAAAGAGAAAAAAAAAATGCTAACGGGTGCAAAAGGGTACAAAAATATATCATTATTGATTCCACTAGTGAAACCCAATAAGTGTAAATTTTTGTAATCTTATTGCACCCGTTATCGAGGCCCCGATCATGCAAGTAATGTTTTCCATGAGAATACGTCAGTGCTTGCGGAGCACAGTAGACCAATTGAAACGCGACGTAATCCGTGGCGCCAGCACAAACCCCACTTTTTCCACTGAAATCTTAGTCTATAAATACATACAGTGTGTGAGAATGCACCATAAAGAGATATACAAACAAATCTGAAGCAGTCGAGGCGACAGAGAGGGAAGGAAAGTGAAGAAGATGGCCGCTGAATTTGAGATACCAAAAGTGAATCTGGGAACCCAGGGTCTTCAGGTACGATTAAAACTAATCAACTACTTACAACACTTAATCAAACTCCCACCAACAATCAATCTGAATCTGCTCATATACCAGAATGAAACTCCGACTTTAAAGTTTGGGCAATTTTTATCGCATTTGATTTTAATGGTCTCCCATCCACTTTTTCAATAACGCTAGCACACCTCGATTAATCCTCAAAGCTGGAGTCCAATCGGCCTTGTTTCCCATTTGCTAAAATGGGTATCCCATAAAATTAAGTGGGTTGATTTTAACAAGGAAACCATTTGCGCTTGATTTTAGAAAATGATCTCTGGCCTTTGACCGCCAAGCCAACGCTTGGGTTAATGCCTTAATGGTCTCCCAATCACTTAGTATCAATCTGATGTTTATTGTGTTTGTATTCTTCTGCTTTTTTGTTTACAGTGGATTTCAATCTCAAGGTGGCTTTCCATTTGTGAACGACTTCCAAAAGAACTAATGTGGTTGACGGATGTAAAAACTTGTTTTTGAGGATTTATTTTATTTTTGGAGAAAAAAACTCTTTTCATGAAATTGCAAAAAATTGTGCTAATTGTGGTTAGGAAGTTAATGAGTGAGTTTTGGTAAATGGTTTACAAATTGTGCAAACTGTTTCTATTCTCAGGTCTCAAAATTGGGTTATGGCTGTATGGGGCTCAGTGGAATCTACAATTCTCCAGTCTCTGAAGAAGATGGCATTGCATTACTTAAGTATGCCTTTAGCAAAGGAATCACTTTCTTTGATACATCAGATATTTACGGGGCTGACCACGCAAACAAAATACTTGTGGGAAAGGTAGTTACATTTATATGATAGTTGATATCTATGCATTTGGCCAGGTTGTGAAATCTTGCTTATAGCTTTTATGTACACTTTTATATACTCTTTTTGGTGAGCTAAACAAGGAATTGAACTTAATATGGTTATGTAAAAGATAGACTCTGCCGAAATTGTTTGTTTGAAGTTCTGAAAAGCTAAAATGCTAAACTGTTTTCCTCTGCATTGGGACGATGTACCCTTCCATCATGCTCATCTCTGATCTTTTTAATGGGTTGGATATGTCGAAGTTCTTACTGTATATACTATGCTCATTTTTGGAGCTCAAATCTGGACAGTGATAGTACAAATTCGTAGCAATAAGACTTTTAGCATCACATCATCATTCTTGAATCAAAAAGCAAATATTGATGATGCAATGTAGCAGAAGGCTTAGAAAAGCCAATCAAGTGTATAGAATGTGATTAAACTAAATTTGCCATTTGCCATCAGTTTAGACCAGCAAATTATGCTCACTATTTTTTACATAGTACTGCAGCTACCAGTCAGGACGAGCTACCCGACTGTCTCTTAATTGCCGTAACTCTTTTTCTGTATTTTCTGGACAACTATCTTTTTGTTATAGCTGTTTTTAATCTGCTTTTTGCCAACTGAGTGTGACGTGCACTTCATTTCAAGATCCTTAATCTTGCAGGCATTAAAGCATATGCCACGAGAAAAGATCCAGCTAGCGACAAAATTTGGAATCGTGAAAATTGACCCTACTGGGATAGTTGTGAAGGGTACAGCTGAATATGCGCGTTCCTGTTGTGAGGCTAGTTTGAAGCGCCTTGGTGTGAACTACATTGACCTCTACTATGTACACCGGATTGACACATCAGTACCTATTGAGGAAACTGTGAGTATCTTGTTTATTATTCCATTCATCATTATACTCCCTAGCGGCTTGGATAGTTTATAAGTGCCATTGGTCTCTTTCTGTTCTTAACAAGACACAAACTGTCTTAACCGCCTTTGTTCTTTCTTCTAATGGACGGTGATCTTTTCCTTCAGCTAAGCGATGTTGGAAATTAAAACTGAGCTTGAATTTTCTTCTTAACGGACAGATGGGGGAACTTAAGAAATTGGTGGAAGAGGGTAAAATAAAGTACATTGGGTTATCAGAAGCAAGCTCAAATACAATAAGGAGGGCGCATGCTGTTCATCCTATTACTGCTGTACAAATGGAGTATTCCATTTTGACTCGTGACATTGAGGAAGAAATAATCCCTGTTTGCAGGTATTTCATAGGGTGCCTATATTATTGTAGAACTTCCATCTTAATTTACTTGCATTATCTTTAAGAAGTTGGAGATGTCTCTTTTAACATTGTCTATCATATTTTGGGACTTTTTCATTGGAATTCACATTTAAGATTTCAGCTATTTACTCTTCCGTTACACTGCTGCTCGTTTTGTTGTTTTACTTCAATGCATTTTTTTTCCAATTCCTGGTTTTGGTTATCAGGGAACTTGGAATCGGGATAGTTCCGTATTCCCCCATTGCTCGTGGGTTTTTTGGTGGCAAGGCAGTTGTAGAGAGTGTCCCATCAAATAGCTTCTTGGTATTGAATTTTGTCCATATCTGTTATTTTTTGTTCAGTTTCATTAGTGGTAGATGAAAAGCACCACCGAGACCTAATTCATTCCAAATTTTCCTTTTCTTGGTTATCGTCAATGAATAAGAGGAAAGAATAACTAATACTTTCTTTCTATCAGCAATCACATCCTAGGTTTAGCGGACAGAATTTAGAGCACAACAAGATCTTCTATATGCGTATGGAAGAGTTGGCTAAAAAGCATGGCTGCAGCGCTGTTCAACTCGCACTTGCATGGGTTCTTCAAGGGGATGATATGGTTCCTATTCCTGGTGAGTGCCTAATCAAAATTTCGATTCGTTGGCAATGCAGAATGTATGAAAGCTGTCAAAACTGCTTGAAGGTAAAATGAACCCTTAGACAATCGTCAAAACTTAACTCGTATCTAAGCTCCTGGGCTCTTTGGAGTCACTATAGAAGGCATTGAATCAGTTCCAATTCCACCATTCCCCCTGGAAGTTCCGCCTTTGAATCTGAAAGTAGCCATTCCTCTTCTCCTCTTCCAAGCTCCACCAACCAAAGCCGGAAAAAAAAAAAAAAGAAGAAGAAGAAGCTCCACCGACCAGGTTGGAAGTTCAGCTTTGAATTTCAGAGATTTTGCCATACCAGCCCAATAGGAATGAAGTAGGTATCTACATCATCAAAAATGCTTGATCCCAAGTTAGTACTCCACTTGTTTATAAAACGACTGACCACTCTTTCCATCAATATGGGATATCACAGCATTCCTATTTCTCTGGTTGATTAAGCTGAATCAGTTCATATAAATTTGTTTGCTAGTTGGTCAAATCCTTTCCTCCATCATTTTTATTGTATTAATTCAGCTAAAAACAAGAACAGAAAGCAGAGGAAGGGAAACATCTAATCTTAGTTCTATTTAAAATTTTGATACTTGGCCATGTAGCATGTGCAAAAAACCACGTCAAAGCTGCTAGAGGCTGAAATGCAACATAAGGTGAATCTCTGAGATTTACCTTGTATCAACCTCTCGACCTTTCTGGAGGCTCTACAGAATCCTGTACTATCAGTTTTTTTATATTAGCTCGGGAAATACGAAAATAGAAAATAAAAGAGAAGGAAGAATAGATTTTTTGGCAGGCCTGGACTAAAATCTTGTCAAGTTACCAAGTCTACTCTTCAAGTGTTTTCTACACCTTTTCGCATCTTGCCTTGTTTCAAATGGTTTACCATTTAACCTCTCCTTGTACATCTGCAGGAACAACTAAGATTAAAAACCTTGATGAGAATATTGGTGCCCTGAGAGTGAAGCTGACTGAAGATGATGCACAACAGATTTCCAATGCAGTGCCCGTTCTTGAGGTGGCGGGGCCGAGAATATATGAAAGTTTTCTCCGTGTTTCGTATAAGTTTGCGGACACTCCGTTGCCCAAGGATTCCAAGTGATTGCAGCTTTGGGGGTTTGCTGCCTCAACTCAGAATGCTATCTTTGGTTAAGACTTGAGACTAGTTATTAGGAGACAGAACGTGGAGACATGTACGGTTTTTAGTACTGCATTCCCGATTCAGTTCCTTCAATCCTTCAGGGATTTTTTGTTTTGTAAACTGTTTACAAAATGTGGGTTCGGTTAAGATTCCTTGTCTATAGTGAACTTTTTTAATATTTTGATCATAATTTATTACTTCGTCGATTTTCATCGTCCAGCCGAACTAATAATCTACAAAGCCAAACTAACAAAGGTAAAACGAAAAAATTGAACAAAGAAAAAAATAAAAACGGTGTAATACATCGACGGCTTACATCCAATAACATACATCCAAAGGATTAGCTTTATCAAACAGTAAATAAACGTTTATTTTTCATCGATAGAAAATAGTTTCTGATTAAAAGACCTAGTTATATGTATGCAAATCCACTAGGTTTTTGGGGTCCCACAAAATATTCAAGCCGTTTAGTGGCCTTAAAATAATTTTTTGAGTAGCTTGGTAAAAATCAATTCGATCGGATAATTGTAGAATGAAAAATTAGACAATTGAATCAAGCACATACAGTTATCCGATTGAATTTCAAGCTACTGGAAAAAAATATCTTACAGTTACAATTAATGAATGACTCGAATCTTTTACATGGAACTGCAGAGTAGGCCCTACAAAGCCACCAGTGTAGTATCGGTGCAAGAGTTGTCGGTACCATAGTGGGTTCACATTGGATATGTAGGAGAGAGAGACGTGGCCCTATACCCCACTATTATCCTGGTAGGAGAGGACCATGAGAAAATTTTGCATACGGAGACACGTGGTGCGCGGCGCCATCCAAAATATATTTGGACGGCTCGGATGGAGTGCCGGACACCACGTGTCCTGGGTGGGTTTTATGAGCCGGTGCAGCTTTTATTAGTCGGAGGCACTCGGAGCATTACCCAGCCACCAAGGATGCCTTCACCAGTTTAATTCCCTTTCAAGGATAGGGAATTTTTTTAAAAACCCCCAAAACTTTAATCATAATGTCTCAAAGACTAGCCATTCATATTTGTAAAAATAACTTGTAAATATCAAACCATATGACTACTAATATCCAATTAATTTGATTTTTTATATGAATGATTTACTCAACATTCCCGACAAATTAAACGATTCCAATCCCAAATATAGATTATAGATGACCGACAATTTATGTCACTACGGTGATATAGTGACCTTGGTTATTAGGGGAACCTCAAATCCGGCTGTGACGCAATAGGAGTATGGACCCCCAATACATACATCATCAAAACATTTTTACAATACTTAAGGATTTGACTCATTTGAGGCGACATGCATTCTCCAAACATTCTTACAAATTGTTTGGGTTTTTAGAGATCTTATGGAGCACATATTTTATTTTTATACCTGATCCCACAAAAAAATTTACATTTGCTATTTGAGGGATCTGTCGGATATGATTAGACAAATTCACATTCAAATTCAAATATAAATTAAGTAAATTATATAGTCATGAATTTGAGAGGGATGAAATGACTTGTAAATTCTAATTATATTTTGATCACTTCGGGAGAATTAACAATTTCTCACATGCCATTCGACCAAAAAATATTGCTCAAAACTGGTGAAGCACATAGTGAGAATATATTTGACCTCCATCAAACACAAACTAGTGTCTGCATTATTATGGTTTCCTTCCTCATTCATAGTCATTTCCGGAAAATTCAAACTTCCAAGACATCCAGCAAAGGAAGAAATGAAATTCAGAGAGAAATGCCTCACACAATATGTAATTAGTTACATAGTAATTGGCAGGCGAAAACAAGCCGATATTAAAGGACAAATTAACCATACCTTTCCTTTATATACTGCATTACGTGTACATCAGAAAATAGCTGGATTCCTGATAAAAACAACATTAATTCCAGTCACCCTACCATGACTTCCATTTTCACTGCCAGAATTCGCACTTGCCCGTTGACACGTGATTAAAAATCCTGGTAGCAGGAAGCCGTTTCCTCTTGGGGTAAAATTGAAAAGATTTGGTGGCATTCACCAGACAAGTCATGGATGAGTTTTAGAAGTCTTGGGCTTTTCTCCTTAGTTCATTTAGTTCTCTCTCAATCTCAGTATCTTGAAATGGAAATGCTGAGCTTGTACTCCGGGCAGCTGTTCTCCCAGGTGGAAGCTCTCCTTTCTATTTAGCCAAGAAGATAACTAATTAGCAGTCAAAAAGAAAAGAAAAAATACAACCAAAATACAGTGTAAACAATCAGCACAACCACCAAATGATGATCCCTTTGGTAGCCAGAGAAGTGGACACGGAAAATAAAGTCATGATATCAGAATGCCACTACACAGTCTACAGACTCTACACTGACCCACATAATAGTGCAAACACCGAACAAAAATTACCCCAACCTCTCACGCCAAAACAGTAAACACGATGGCACACCCAGAAGAGAACGCAAATAGAGCTGTCACACAAGACTGAAGGATCTAGTAGCAAGTAAACATGCTGAAAAATAAATTATTTTTTACTTGTAAGAGATATAGCAAGAACACAGGATATCTGTTCGCCTTTTGGTCTTTATAAATATCAACACCAGTAGTTCATACCGGAAATATCCACGTGGCAATGTAAACAACTAATCCATTCCCTTTTTCAGCAAGCAATTACATCTCAGAGTGAAGCCTGTAACTATATTTTTCCTAGCGGTTGAACAAGCTGGTGCTAGAAACATCAAATATAACTCGCCATAATTGTATTTTGCCTTTCTGTAATGACCAATTAAAAATTAAAGTCGTTAAAGCTGGTGCGTAACATCAATATAAATTGAAGGCAGCCTAAAGAGAGCACTTGGATATAAATCATTTTATACTGCCGATTCAGGAACAGTTAAACCCAAAAAAAAAATATTGTTGATTCTAGTGTTCCTCCTCCGAATGGTATCCTTGGTCTTGATCCTAACTCGTTAGAGTTGAGTCACTGGCAAATGACTTCTTTACCCCACGATTCTTCTCAGAACCAAGAAGGAATTTAGGGGATAGCCTTGAAAAATCCTCAACATAAACAGCACAGAATGATGCAGCAAGATGTGGAGGGCTTGTTCAATGTTTTATGTCCTATAGACGTAAGTTAAGCTCCTAGTCTTTTTTAAATGGTCATGTGAATTTTAATTATCTTGGAATGCGAGGATTGAAGGGTTGTTTTGTAGTCAAGAGCTTCCTAGGGCTACCATATGTGAAAGTAGGGTTTAGTATGTTAGGGCTTTATTTGTAATGTTTCTTTATGTTAAGGGTAGTTGAGTCATTTTGTGTTATTAGGGTTTCTTAGGTTTTTCTATTTAAGCAATACTCTCTCTCATTGTAACATAACAGATATATGCAATGTAGTACTTCAGGGTAGTCCCTCTCTCTCTCTCTCTGCCTTGATTTGTATCACCATAACCCTAGTATAAATACTCTTTTATGAGCATATGCAGTTTTTGATAATCTTTTTCAGAAAATATAACGTTGTGGTCATTCTTGGGTATCTTTGCACCAGAAACCCATCTATCCTTGTTCCGTCTTCAAATTGGACAGTTATGCTTTCTCTAATCTCTTTGTTTTTGCTGCCGGAAATCCTTTAAGAAGGGAGATTACTGTTTGAAACTGCATAACCATCATATCTGGGCATCTTGCTGCGTCACAGCAACCCAGGTAGAACACCAGAAAACAAAAACCAGAAGCCAATACAATCTCAACCAACCATAACCAATCCAAAAAGAGCCAGAGAAGCACCCATGCATTTCCCAGAGAGGGTATTTGATTCAGTGGCAGCAGGTGAAAATCTAAATGACCTGTTAATTTATTGTGCGTACTCTGGTACGGTGGCATCAAAGGTTTTGGAGAAACATATAGAAGAATGCCTGCTAAGTGGAATTATGAACCGAGATGGACCATACAGAATTTGATGAGGAAAATCTTCTGTGCTGCAAATTATAAGTAGGATTTGGCAGCAGCGCTTTTAGCAAATATGGATGGAGACTCGTAACATATATTTACATAAACATGAGTTTAAAAAATTGTCAAATGATGTTTGTAGACCAATTACAAGATTAGCCTAACTAGGCTTGAGTGTACGTATCCCACACCCAGGTCATGTCCATAGGGGTGCGTCGGCCAAAAACGAGGATCCATGTAGCGTAGGAGTTGGTATGGCTTGATGGCTTTTGTGGCGTGAAATTAAAAAAAAAAGGAATTGATGGCGTAGCGCTTGATTGGCTAGAGCGCAGTTTAAGCTAGCACCAAGAACATAAAGCACTTCTGGGAAATGGATGCTAAGTAGAGAATACCTTTGTGCTGCCAGATAGTTCTTTCTTCAAATTTGCAAGATCATCATCAACTGAAGATCCCTCTAGCAACGCAAACTGCAGAAGAAAGAAGTGTTGGATTGGAAAGTAACTGAAAATATGCGACGCCATTAGGTATTAAGACCAACAACTTTGGGTAGCTTTGTTTCTTTGTAACTTGTTTTCTTGAATGTAAATTTATCACGAAAAGAAAAAAGAGAACTGTTGATAGTACGAAGGGAATATGTTGATGATCCTAAATCATTTTTGTCTCTGGTAGAACAAAGTTGGAGTTTATTGTGACTCTTGTCATGTGACAGTAATACAGAAAGTTAATCCTTCACATCGTCCAGATGTACATGAATCAAATTCTATCCAGTTACCAAGACAACTTTGTATTCAAAAAAGCAGAAGATTTTTCAAGTTTGACCATTATAGAGTATCATCATGTTGCGAAGCATACTCATTTGATTGGGACACAGGCTGAGTTTGGTTTCATTTGGAGCCACACCCTAAAGCAATGAAGGGAAAGTGGCAAACAATTCCATGACAAAGAGAACGGGCACACGTAAATTGCACAGTTCGATTTATTCACACAAGGTACCTCATCCTTATTCGAGATCTATTTGCATGTTGTTCATTAAATTACAGCCTATAAAAGTTGTAAGCTGCTACCTTTCCTTCAAGATCATCACTTGTTAGCTGGTTAAGTGCATCTGCTTGAGATTCCATTGCCAAAACTATATGGAAATAATAAAAGAACTCAGTGACACCATCATAGTTTCAGGTTATACCAACAAAATAAAAATGCTTACTTGATTTCATAAACGATCTATAGGGTAATTTGATATCAGCGATCTAAGATTCTCGTAATCAAAAAACTTTCAAGTGGAGGACCTTGAACAACAAATTATCAACATCAGCTAATTATCAGATCCTACAAGCTCATCCACAAAAGGAAAAAAATATTCCCCCAGTCCCAATTTGCTTGCCCTATTTGGGGAAGCAGGTTTTTTATGGGGAGGTGGATGGGACATTTAATAGGTACTGTCTTTCCCAATTCGCCCTTATTTAATGCTTTACTGACATGACACTTGAAGTAAAAAAGAAAGGGCAAAAAAGTAATGTTGCACAACTTTGTATGTTGACTTTTCAAGGGGACATTGTTTTTGGGACATCCAAAAAAAGGAAAGAAGGACTAGCAATTTGGGATGGAGGGAGTTGCACTTAATTTGCGCGAAGAAGAGGTGTCAATTGCAATTTATAAAGAAACTGCATCCACATTCGGGAAAAAGTAATATGGAGACATTGTGATAATCCAAAGTTCCATGTACGCGTATCGATACCCGATAAGTATCTGATACCCATACATGACTAGTTTCGGAGTATCTGTGCTTTATAGATTCAACCTGATGAAAATAACATTACAAATCTAGAAAGAAAGAAAAAATCTAGAAAAAGGCTTTTTAACCTATTAGAGGTATTTACTTCCAGTTTTCCATTCAAATTTCTTGATCTTTTGCCCCATCTCTTTTACCATCTATCAAGAAATTGCAGTTAAAAAAACCCAACAAGATGCATTAAGAAATATGTATTTGCCTAAACTATTTAAGGGGCTTTCGGAGCATAAAATATTCTAAATGTGTGGATTGCCAGCCATAAGCAATGACTATACATATGATACCTCCACAAAACATCCAAGTTCATAGAACTAGTGCTCTTTCTAGGAAATAATGACATATTTTGCATTTTGAGAATTCTTAGACATACCATAGCCCATTCACTGTGATATTGAATATTCTTAACCTTACTTCCTTACTATAGATTGGACGTGGTAGAAGCCGTGTGAGGAGCTTGGGCAGCATAGTATGAGGCAAGGTGGACACAGAGATTTTCAATGGGGAGAGGGGGAAGAGTTATATCATGTTGTAGTTGGGATTCAGTATATACTCCTATTAGGGAGGGAGATTTGAAAGAGTGGGGGAAGAGTTTAAGCATCATTTTGCAGATTAGGATTCAGTACGTACTCCTCCAAAGAAGGGTGAAGGGAGATTTGGGCGTGGGAAGGTAGAAATTCCCATCGATTCCTTTTTGGAAAAGAGGATGTGAAGATGTGCATGTGAGAGGGACAAATGGTGGAGCAAAGTCGTGGAGTGAGTGAGAGGAGTAGACTTTGCAAGAGGTGACTGTGGCAAATGGAGTCAGAGTTTGGAAATGTTCAAGAAGGGTATTGGATTTCGCCCAATACACTAGCTTTAAGGTGGGAGATGGTAGTCAAGGTCAGTATTGGACACATGGATGGTGTAGGGAGGGGAGTCTAATGCGGCTTTCCTAGCAATGTGGAGGTTGGTTGATGATAGGAATGCATCAGTAGACGGCTATCCCCATAATGATACACGATTGGGAATTGTACGAGGGAAAATGCTTCATAGCTTGTTGAGCTTTGGGACTAGAGGATGATTTGAAATGAAGCATATCCAATTCGTAGTCTTTACATTTGGTAGCATGTTCATAAAGAAGACAATATCGCAGGTCAAAGAGTTCCAATGCTGTGCTATTGCTAAATGTCAACTGGTATCCTACATATCTCCTTTCTGAGTTCATATGATTTTTATTTTTTTTCTTTTCCAGACATATACTTTCCTGTGTTGCATGCATATCGTCAATGTTATAAGCTGGCTGGTAAATTTGTTCTTTAATCGTAGAGTCATCAACAGTGGAATCTTGCCAGTAAGTACGCACATTTTGTGTAAGGAAGGCTCTTCTCCTGTCAAGATTAAGTTTCCAAGCCGAACATCCATGAGCAGGTTTACTTCTTGGATAAGCTAGGGCAACAAGCATTTTATCAACCCAAAGAACAAATGACAAAAAAAAAAGGAGAAGAAACCAGTTTACTAGCTAAAAGAATGCTTGAGCAAATTCCCTTCTTCAAGTACTAGAAGGGCCATGGAGTATGTCATTGGGGATAAAGCAAGAATTGACCAGAATAAAAGTATAGAAAATGAAAACAAAGAAAGAGACAAAAATAGAAAAATAAAATATCTAACCTTTTTCCTCCATCTTTTCAAAAGCTGAAAGAGCACTACTGGTGTTCACGTTCCCTAACATTTCGCTCACTTTGGTGGCAGTCCTAAAAGGGGATATTCTCATTAAGAAGAAGGCACAGTTTGGCAATAGTCAACTTACACTATTTTTTTATTCGGAAGACCAAAAACAAATTAAGGATAGAGGGTAAGAACAAACTTCGCAGATTGAGCACGTGCTTTTAGGGTATCTTTCTTTGACTTTGCCTCCTGTATCTTGCTTTCTAGAAGCTGTCAAAAGCAACACCAGAAATAGTCAAACAGAACTCCACTAGTTTACAGGTTTCCTACCCATAACTGCGACATTGATGGGAGTAAATCACTAAATGATAAAACAGCATGGTTTACTCTACTCTAAACTTTGCTGAGGCATTTAAGCCATGCCGACCACAATACTATTCTCGGTGACCAGAGAACCATGTACAACTTCATTTAATGTGTATGGCAGACTCTAACAAGTTGTAATGTACTAAAATATCCCCAAAAACCTCACAAGCAAGAAGAAATTAGAGAGCTATCATGTTTTCATGGCACAAATGGAGAGAGAGACCTACCCGTGTATTGGAGACTAGATTATCAACAATACTCTTTTGCTGATCAAGTTGAGCCCTCAAAGAATTTGCATTGTCCTGAATAGTCCAAGGTAAGTTCAATTATTTGGGAGCATAGACGATATTTTCCAGAAAAAAGAAGAAAGACAACCTGATGGCTTAGTCACAGGGATCTTTAATTTACTTCCTTGTTCCTTAGAAACGCCAATCAAGTATCAATCAACAAAATCAAAGCAGGCATGTCCAAACCCTCAAAACACAGCTATATCAGTTGCACTTTCAAGATAAATACGGGAAAATACACCAAAAACTACAATAAAACACTTCCATGTTGAGAGCTTAATCTCTTTGTATCCCATTTTGCGATTATCTCTCTCTTATGAAATCTATCCATTGATTTGGTTTGCATTACTTACTTGCATCATTCTGATTAATATCTAGGCAAAGGGAACTCTTTGTAGCAATGGGCAGTATTCGTTCTTAAATTCTGCTACAAAGGAGAAAATAAGGAACAAAGTGAATAGTGACCAAGTGTGCTCATTAGTGAGAGATACTGGAGCTCCAAAGATGCAGCGTCTGAGGAAGCTGTGAAGAAATTGTGTTTGAAAGTTGAGCCACAACGCAAGCCTTATCACATTATCACATGGCATGGATTTCCAACATGAAGCTTAAGGTATTTTGGTAAGTCAGGGGGGGTAGAGGCCAGTTTACGCGCAGCTCGAGGCCAGTTTACGTGCATTTCGACTAATGCCGGGGGACCAATCCCACCGTTAGACCTGGGGGGATGGGAATTAAGGTGGGCGAGCGATGCCTCGAGACATTCAAGAGGCAGCAATGTGGGATGTTCTTCCTCTCAAGTTTTGTCATATTCTCTTAGCCTCAAGTGAAGCCAATGGCTCGATATACAATCTTTTTGGTCCAATTGCCTCTTCCGTAGTTATTATCCTTTTAAGTAGCAAAAGGAGGTTTTTATTATTTAAAGAGACTACTTTTACCTTTTATTTTGATTAGGTTGGCAGACCATAAATAAGAGGGTCAATGTTATAATGAATAAATTTTTAACAATAAACCTGAGTGTGTGTTGAGAATTGGGAATGCAGGCCTTTGTGTGCTTCTTCTCCGTCTCTCTCTTTCTACCCACCTACACCAGCGGCAATTGCCACTGGGGAACTACAATAAAGTGTCAGTTCTTGAGCTCTCACGCAAGCATGCAAAACGTCCACGAGAGCAACGTCTGGTGGATGTAATGCAGTATGAGAAATCAAATGTACAAAAGCCACCGTATATCTGTATGTGCCTATGTATATCTGTTTGTGTACACACAAGAAAGAGTGATGTTCCGCATTGAGAATTTGACAGGAGAGAGAGAGAGAGAGAGAGGTTCTTATTATCATAACTTGAAGCAGTTCCAACAAAGTTGTTTACAAAAAGATCAAAACTTCATAGTTGTAGAGAAAATCAACTTGCTGATTTGGGAGGAACCCAGAGGGGGTTGGAAAGTGGCGGAGTCTGTGTTGGGTTGCTAATAATAATTTTTTTTTTTTTTAAAAAGTGTTTCGGGCCCCATGTAGACTCAGGACCTGTTTTTGTTATGCGTTTCCATACCATAAATGTGGTTATGAACATTATGAGGTAACACAAAAAAGGGAGAAAATTTGCAATCAATGAGAAATACATCAATCATGTACCCATCTTAATATTAGAAAACTATATCCATTTATACCCCCAAATTCACTAGAATTCTCTTGAAAACTCAAAACCTCGTAATAGATTTCCTTGAGCATTATCCCAGAAGAAAGACTTACAGCATAAGCTTTTCGCCTTTTAAGAGCTTCACGAGCAAGATCCTCCTCTCCCTTCCCAAGAGCAAGTTGTGCTCTTCTATACCTATCATCCAATAAAGGATTTAACCAACAGCATTGAAACAACTTTTAAAGCATTCCATAGAAAGATTGCAATTACCAATCTTCAGAAGCCTGTTGTGCAGTTCTGTATTTATTTTCCAATTGTTTCTGAGATGCCAGAACCTTCAAAGAAGGAAAATTTGTTCAAAAACCCTGCATCTCTAGATTACACTCTACATTTCAATAGCAAACCATTCAATGAGATCAAGAGACCGAAACAACAAAATAGAGATCAGATCTTTTCACAGGAAAGGAAAAAAAAAAAACTAAAGAACTTAAGGTGAGGCATACCTGCGCTGTAGCTTGACGCATCTTTGTAAGATCATCATTCATTTCAAGGACACTTTGTTCTAAGATCTTCTCTGGGTCTTCAAAAGAGCTTACAATTGCGTTTGCATATGACTACAGTTGTTACAATAACAAGAAGCAAAAGAAAAACAAAAACAATTAAGCACTGTACCAATCAGATAATATACAAGCCACGACACCCAGAATAAAAATTAAGATATCTCTCTTCACCTTTATGACTCTAGCGAATCGATCAAAAAGGTTCATTTGAACACGAAAAGAACCCCCGCCATGACCATTACATCTGGATCTACTGGAGCGAGAGAGATGTACCCCAGAAAATTTTAAAGCTCCCGCTACAAGAAAATTAAATACTTTAAGAGGAGGAATCTTTCAACTTCAAGAGTAAGACATCCAACAAACAAAAACATCAAAAGATGGTTCTAACAAAAGAACATATCATTATCACAAGATAGTACTATTAAACTACAGTACTACAAGGAACCATATCCTTATCACATTCCTATGGAATTGCATTCTGACAAGGGTGCATTATCATCACAAGAACTTAAAATCATGAAATACGCATTCATCAAGTGGTTAAATTTGTTGCCTCTATAAAATTAAAGTTATAGAAACAAATATCCAAAATAGAGTACTAATTCCAATATGTTTATAAGATATGGATTAAGGTGTTGTTTGAAAAAACTGGAAAATGAAAACAAAAAATCAAACTGAATGTTGAATTTTTAAACGAAGAAGCTGTTTGATGAAAAATTTAATAGCTGAATCAAAACAAATGGTTTAATGCAAGACAAGAGAATTTAATTGGTTGTATTTTAATAGCCGACGTGTGTTTATGGTGATGGTATAGTCGAGGCATGGAGATGGCAATGGAGGGGTGGTGACTGGTGACAGCTTGTGGTGGTGGTTGTGCAGAGATGGTGGCGAGTGGTGGTGATGGTGGAGGGATGGCAACGGTGGTGGTGGAAAGGTGGATGATTGTAGCAATGGAGGTGATGGAGAATAGATGGTGGTTCCAGCGGTGGTTGGGAGGGAGTTATGACGCAGGATGTGAAGAGGAAGGTGGTGGTGGTGGTGGTGGAGAGATGGTTGTGATGGTGGTGGTGGAGAAGTGGGTGGTTGCGGCTATTGCGGCAATGGAGAGATGGTGGTGGTGGAGAGGTGAGGTGGCGGTAGCAGTAGCGGTGGTGGCTGCAGCGGTAGTGGAGGGTGTGGTGGTGGTGAAGGGAGGGAGGGAGTGGAGCGGTATACAAGTCAACATTACGAATAAGCTACTAAATTTCAAAGATCGGTAGCCAGTATTTTAAAAGCCGCAATTTTCTAAGTTACGTGAAATATAGCAATCGAAGCAACTTAATTACTCAGTGCAACTTAATTGCTCAGCAATTAACACTTCCAATTTGAAGTGTTGAATTGGATTATCAAAGACCCTAAATCTATAAGCTATACGAACTCAACTCCAAACTTCAATTGTTAATAAACTTTGGTCGGGAGAAAACGGCCTACATAGAATTTGTTCTCCGCCACTATAATAGTACATTTATATCAAATTTCGATAGTATTCATCGAACATAAGTTATGTTTGTTAACTAATACTAACTCCACCCTAACCTGATTATACTGCATACAGATGAGCACGGGTCGGCCCGAGCCAGGTTTGCCCTGGACTCGCCACCCGAACTGAACCTATCGGGGTTTCAAATCGATGACCTGGTATCAACCCACCCTCTAGTTGAACTAGACCGTATCACGACCACCAGATCGTCAGCACGAATGAGCGATTTTTTTAGTGATCCAAGTGGGGAAAAAGATTAGATCTGAAGGAGACCATAAATCTAAAAGGGAGAAGACTAGAAAGGGGAAAAAACAAATCTGAGGCAGAGAGAGTTGTCGTCAGTGCAGACATCCTACGATGCTCGTAATCAATAAACACTGCCTCCATCACTTATTAGAGCATCGGATGCGACTCAGGATGGGTTACTCACAATAGAAATGGGTTTCACCATGTACCCATTAGAACACTGCCGCACCCCCAGTCGAAATCATGTCCCATCACTCAGTTTGCAAACTTCTTACCATACTTGTATCTGTTTCTAGAAACAAAAGAAAGCAAAATATGATTCATAGACTCCAGAATATCAATTCCCTCATTCCCTGAAAGATCTACTCCTCCAACCAACTTCAATGAGATACCACCAACTTCACTGTCAAAAGCCTATATTACACGGGTTGCAATAACTAAATATCAATAGCCAACTCTCACTACTAAAAGCTAGAAAGATGAATTTTAGGGGGGTCAAGAATTTTTATTTTTTATTTTTTTGGTTTAGGTCAGGGCATTAGAAATAATGCGCGAGAACAGAAAAGCATAATGGACAGCCCAAACTAATTAAAGGAAAGCACAGAGGCATTTTGCTCAACTCAAACAAGACTAAACATTTAGCATCGTAATAACAAACTGCCACCAAGAATTAGGACATCATATACACAAGTACCGATAAACTTCAAAAGAATAATGTCCATCGGATCAAAGTAAGTTCACACTCAGGGTCAACCTTCGAAGAAAGAGTTGAATCCCTTACATTTATATTCTTGCAACCTCCATTTAATATTTGATGCCTAAAGTCAAATTCCCCTTATCCTTCTAATTGCTTACCAAGAATTTCCGATTTCGACCAAATATGGTGTCCAGTGCCCAAAAAAAATCCATTCTCATCATTTTCCCAACATCTTGCATTTGACTTTACGACTGAGCCACTAAATGGCTAAAACCGATTCAAACTAATGGCCATATGTTACCACTCAGCTTATAACAAGTTTTTTTTTTTCAGTAAAAGAATGTAAGTAAGCTTAAAACAAGAAGTTTTCCAGCTCTTCATTATGGTTGGTTTTCTGAAGGATGCAACCACATGTGATTGGCAGAAATGCAAGCTAAGAAAACATGTTATTCCCATGAGTATTCTCCCAAATGAGGTGGAAAAGTAAAAATTTCTCAAATCTCCAAAATGTGAAGCTTATCTATGATTCACTTTTTAAGTTGAGGGTGATTGTCAACGATCTAGGATGCCGTAACATTATTTAAAGGGTTAGCTTAAACCCTATGATTCCACAAGAAGGATAATGTACCCTTTTTCTTCTTTAAGTTCAGCAAACTCTGACCTGTTTGAACATTAAAGGGTCAAATGTATGGACAATCATCGTATTGTAATTTCGTCGCCCCTACCAAGCTTCCAAACGCAATAAGGTTAGGAAGGTTTCCAACACGCTGACACGGAATCAAATGAACTCGTCCATCAAAAAACTCAAGCCATCTAAAATCATGTACCCTTAATTTAGCAGATGACTCAGCAATCTCTCTTTGTCAGACCAACAATTCAGTGAGCTCAACAAAGAAAAGGCCACATAATAGCAAATACTCAATAAAAATGCATTGGAAGTTGCTTCGACGGCTAAAGGAAGATATCCAAAGTGTTTTTTTGAAACACGGGGCAAGCGCAAGGTACATAAAGCGCGGTTGAGAGCCTTGAGGTGCGTGCCTTGCCATTAGACGAGAGCCTCACGGTTTTTTTATTTGGTACCGATAACTGTACTAAAATTTTATTACAACCATTGATCGATTAGGATTAAAACAGGGCGAAACGCGCTGGATAAGACCTTTCAAAGTAAAAGGACTCTAAACGATAGCAGTAGACAAACTAAACCAACCAAGCATTATTCAGCAGCTAAACTGGTGAAGAATACTCTACAGTCCCTTCCATTCTAGGTAACTTCTGTCCGTACTTTGTTTGATTTTTTTTCTTGGTTTTTTTTTTTTTTTGGTCTTATTGGTTCTTTTCACTTGTGCTCATTAGTGAGATGCTCTGGACCATGAATTAAGAAAGCATGGTAAGGAGCACAGAAATTAATTTGGGTCTCTAGGCTTGCCCTCCCTGGCTTTGATTTGAGGGTATGGTTCTGCAGTAAAATATCCATGTAGCTCCTCGGTTCTTGGAGGTTTAGGGGGCCACTATTTCAGTGGTACTCTGAGAGCAGCCACTTTGTGCATATTGCCAAAGGTTAGGTCTGTCTCCAATCATCCCCAGCCCATACCCCCAATGATTGGGGACTAGATGGGTTCTGTTATTGTTGTTGTTGTTGTTGTTGTGGTTCTTCTCCTTAGTCCTTATTATTCTTCTTCAATGCTCTCCTTTTTTAACCATGAGATTTTTTACTAACTTTTCTTCTTCCTATAGAATTTGTTTTCCTTCTTAGACCATTTGATTCTTTTACTACTTGTGCATCACTTCGATAAGGCGCACGCCTTGCCTCAAGCCTAGGCACCATGATGCTTCGGTGCACCTAGAGCCTTTTAAATCACTCGTCCAAAGGTGGGATCGAACAAGCAGATTTGAATTATAGTTGCCTTCCTTTACATGTGTATGAGATCCTTCCATCTGGTTTTAATTGTTTTCGTACGTTTAGGAATTTTTTATTCAACAACCAGCACAAAGGTAAATCGACCGAATCGGAAGTTTTAAATAAGATAATGCTTTTATGTCAAAGATTTTGTAAACGCAGTTCAAGACAAGATTAAGCTACCTTTAGGAGGAATAGCACCCTAAGTTAGACGCTAATACTTGACATATAAAAGGCAAAAATTCGCAGATAAACAAATTTCAACCAGGCAAATGATAAAACCCCTGCTTAGATTAAAATATCTAAGTAAAACGATAAGAATTGCAAACTACATAACACTAGATTTACGTTGCTTCTGGTCCTTCTGGATATCCTCACTAAAACAACTAAATAGCATCAATATTTTTGTCGAAGTATATCTACCAGACGTGTCCCCCAGCATGCCTGTGTCTCCATATTTTGAATGCCACATAGCTTGTAAGTATTTGTGTCCGTGTAGGTAGCTGTGTCTGTGCATCTTAGACTCTAAAGTCTAACCATTAAATGAACCTAAGAAACCATGTGTATAACAAATAGTGTGCAGTATATCAGTGCAATCTGTCAAGAATTAATTCAATCAGCTAGAAACCCGAATCCTCAGTTCATGCTGTTTTTCTTAAGAATTCTTCTGTACAGCCAAAAGAAACAAATCAAACGATATTTTTTATGCTTAACTGCACAGAGAAACAAACTGACAATGTCAAACATAAAAGAATTGACTGGCGCACAGAACTTAAAAGTAAGAACGCATAATACAAGCTAGTTTCTCCTTTCGAATTCCTATTGAAGATCATTTTTAAACAGAATTTGTAATACCTTATCAAAGAAATTGGAACGCAATGGACCAGCATAGAAGAATAACAGCATATCGAAAGAAATACAACCACTAGAATCACCAAATTTCGATTTCATGTACCCATAAAAATATATACTAAGAGTTCCCTGTTCACACTCTAGCTGAACTTCAAACTTATAGATTACGTTTCATGTGAATAAAACAAAATTTACCCTCACGTTTAAATAAATTTGCAATTAATCAAAGAAATATAAATTCTACAAGCAAAAATGGAAGAATCAACAAAATTCGCAGCAAAAATTAAAAACCCAAAACAGTAAAAACTGGGAATGAAAACCTTATCCACATAGATAAAAACACACAGATACTTTATAGAGATGCAGATATAGTATGTTGCATAGGTGGTAGCTATTAGTGCGTCAAGTAAGTAGTACCTTGAGGGGCAAATGAAGAAGTTTTGAGACGTAAAGAAGGCCTAACGACAGACGGAGTCGAAGCCATCATGCTTAATCTCGTAGTAGTAATGGGTGCCTTGATAGCCGCCATCTGCTTCTGGTTAAGAACGAAATCCCAATTTTTTCAAAGAGATTATTAATCCCAATTCCCAGGGAGAGAGAGAGTTGATGATCAATGGTTTTCTATGTGGGTTGAGGCCTGAGGGGTTCCTCTTAACTTTTACTAGTAGTATTTTTCTTGCGTCTAATTTTCTGGGTTGTTCTTATTAGTGGTCACACGTAGGACGAGGTCATAAACGAGCTGAATCGAGCTTTTTAAAATGTTCCGGTAAGTGAATTCAAGCACAGCTTCCTTGTATTTGAGTCAAATTCGAATTTGTTCATAAATTTTATAAAATTATAAATATTGAATATTTATGCTCTCATACCAATTAAGAACTTCAAATAAAATCTTTATTTTGTAAATAAATAACTTCATATATGTATTTATAAAATTATAAAAACATATTAAAATAAGTTTCTAGTAGATTTAAAAGTTATACAGTATAAGTTACACAATTCCATTATGTAAATGTACAAGTTTATGCTTATTCAAACTTATAGCGTATGAAATTCTTATAAGATGTACATATATTCTCAAGGTTCACGAGCCTAGTCGATCTGACTACCGTCATATTCAAGTCCTGCTCATTTATTAAATGAGCCTATAATTGAGGCTCAGGTTCGACCTCTTTAGTACCCAAATCGAACTCAAATAAGCATTTACTGAGTCGAATCTCGAACAGTTTATGATCGGCTCGATTCATTTGCAGCCCTAGTCAATTGGTGACTGCAATGTATTGAGAGTTTGAAAAAATAATAATGCTGCTATTATAATAAAAATAAATAAAAAAATCACAAATGAACGCCCTAAATTTGACAGTGACACTACTGGATAACTCCTAAAAGTTCATAAAAGTTACTTCTTTATGTGGCTTTGTTTGAATCTCGATCACTCGTTTTGTGCTTTTGACAATGAGAGGTTGAATGAAGGAAGCATGGTAATGAGCATAAAAATTAATTTGGGTCTCTAGGCCTGCCCTCCCTGCTGCCTTTCGGCTTTGATTTAAGGGTATGGTTCTGCAGCAAAACGTCTTTGTAGCTCCTCGGTTCTTGAAAGTTTAGGGGGGCAGTGTTTCAGTGGTACTCTGAGAGCATCTACTTTGTGCATATTACCAAAGGTTAGGTCTGTCTCCAATCATCCCCGCCCATACCCCCAATGATTGGGAACTAGATGGTTTTTGTGTATTGTTGTTGTTGTTGTAAGTTGATCTGTCTTACTAGGTTGAGCTTTAAATGAGATTTGTTGGAATAAGGTTTTCAGTGGGCAGTACTGTGATGTTTTTCTTTTATTTATGGTTGGTAAAAGTATTTAATGTTTATGAATGACTTCATGCTTCCAGACTTCTAGAGTCCCCACTGCTAGTCACAGGCGATGGGCGACGATGATGTTGGTCAATTATTAGACGTGGCAAGTTTGTGCACTTCCGGGTTTGGGCAAGTTGAATATGAGTTATAACATGGACGAGTTCGAACATGAACGAGTAAATTGGTTAGATATATGTGAGTTGAATATAGAAGATAAATTTGCACTTACACCCCATGTAATTTGCTCGAGTTACATAGACACCTATTGAACTCCATTTTTAGGCACTTACACCCCTCGCAATAGAACCATTTTTATGCAACTCAATGCTCCAAACATGGATGTAAAAGTGGATGGAAAATGCGTAAGTTCTATCTTTGGTGCCAAATATAGAACCAAGAATGACTAGCTATAGCCATTCTTGCCACCTCACCAAATTACAATTGCCATTTCACTATATGCACTGGAGTATACCTGAAATAGGTAGGAAAAGTGGCTGGAATATGCTATCGTCACCGGGGAATGGCCAGAATCTTGAACCGTAGTATACCAGTTGAAGTCGCGGGAATATGCTCTCACCATTAACAACTCTGAAATCAACACTGGAATGTGTTAAAACACCATAATCTGGAAAATAAGGGGGGTTTGATTGAATGGAATTTGGTTGGATCTTGAGGGTCTTATGGTGAGGGTTTCAGTGTGGGGCTTTGATCAGACGAGAAATGGGGGTTTAATTCATTTTTTTCGAATTTGTAATTAAGGTGGGAGTGAAAAGTGGGATTGGGAAAAGAGGTTGGATTTGAGTGTCCCTTAAATTTGGGTAATGAAAAAGGTAAAACTCGGATTGAATAGGGAAATGAGTATTGCTTTCGAGAAGAGGTATCAGGTCATTTCACTCAAATTTGTAGGCTCCGTTTGGTACCTAGGAAAAGAAAATAGAAAAAAATTCTCTTCCTTTGTTTGGGTTGGGAGGAAGATGAGAGGAAAAATAACTAAAACTAAATTATTTTAATTAAAAATCTCCTCTTAACTTTTCTTTTTTTTTTTCCTTTCGTTTTTTTTTTTTTTTCTTTTCTTGGTACCAAACGGAGCCTTAGGGTTATGATTGTGATTGTTGGATTTAGGATTATGATTTAAAAATTCTAACAATTACTAGCGTTAATTAGGAGTAATCATTTTTACTAATTACGCATTGAAGTTGTAGCCTAGCTAGGGACGGAGGCTTCTCCAAAACCCAAACCACCCGAGTCGACCATCTCTGATCGTCTGTGTGTGGGGACGATGAGAACAACTAGAGCACACTCATTGGTACTGTGCCTGGCTCTCTTGTTCTTCCTGTCGTCGTCGCCGTCGTCGGCTTTTCAATCCGACGAGCTACTAGCCGAAGACGAGGAGTTCGGCCTGGAAGGGGCCCGATCTCCTCCTAATCTCGACCTCACGCTCTCATCATCATCTCGATCCGTTCCTCTTTCCCAGCCGATCCGTAGTAGGAGATCGTCGGATCCTGATTCCGATTCAAAGATCCAGTTCCACCTAGAGCATGCTTTTGGGGATTCCGACTTCTTCCCCGCCGGCACCTTCACCGCTCGACTCAAGACCTGGTCTCATGGTGGACAGGTTTTTGTTATTCTTATCTTTTCTCTCTTTCTTCTTTATATTTATCATCGTCTAGTGCTAGTGCAGGTGAAAGCCTCGATAAGTCTTAGTCAAGGTTCTAAAACTCGCTAGAGCAGCACGGCACCTTCTAGCGGCGACTAGTTGGGTGAGTCGGCGAGGGGCCTTCTAGCGCCTAGGCGGCGAGAACACTGGCTGCTTAGCCATCCTGACTTTTAGTTCCAGGGCTTATCATCCATCTTTGTTTAGTTTAGTTTCGCAGTTCTAAAAATACTTTTAGGTATCATCTAACTGGTTGACAACTCTTGTAATGGTTGAATACTTGTAAATATTTTGGTCTTGAAATATGGTATCTCGTACTCTATTAGGTGACAAAGATGATTCATCAACATAAATATCCTTACGAAGGAGTTGTAAACATTTTTAGCATTTTGTTTTGAAAGTTTTTCTCTGTTCCTTTGTTTTTTTTAGTTACTATGTACCTGATTGTTTCCTTTTCTTTACTTTGGAAGTTTAACATCAGAGTTACTTGATACTTGTTACAGACTCTCACCAAACTTCGGTTTTCAAGGGAGGCTTTCACTGAAACAGAGAAGGAAAAGTTCAAGGTAATCTATCATCTCCAAGTACCTATCCTGTATTTTTTTTTTTTTTTTTGTCTTTTATGTTACCCCCTTCCAGTATAAGAAAAATGGGAGAAGGTGATATATTTGACATACTCTTTTCCATTGCTTGAGCCTTTCAAATCAACAACTATACACTGTATGATGTTCATGCAATGCTATTGCAGATGCTATTAGAAGGTGATGACTTCTACAAGATAAGAGTGCCGTCAAATGTATTGAGCCCTCCTGGTAGGGATTATATCATTTCGTCTGTGAAAGCAGTAAGTTTTCGATCGACTGAGTTATATATGTTAAGGATCTATCTTAGTTCTTTGGAATTGCATCAATTAAATTTGCACAAGTAGTTTTACTTTGAAATGGATATGCACATGTATATTCACAGTTTCACACTCATATATGTGTTAGTGGATGAACATATTTTTAAGGTTTTGTTCGCGACAGTTGGTCTGAGGAAGTTTAGAAATTGAGCTGGCCACTTGGGATAGAAATAATTTGGTCCCATCTTAGGTTCTAACTTGTAATGCAATAGATAGACTAGAAGAGTCTTATACTATTTAAATAACTCATGTTTTTTTTTTTTTTATATATATATATTTTTTTTTGGACCGCAAATTGAAGCCATCAAAACTCTGGTAACCTCCTTACTCCCTTGCACGTGCATCACCAGTCTGTAAGAAGTTAACCTGCTTCCTCAACTCGTCAATTACCACAAGGACCATGGCCTAGTGGTTAATTCTTAGTTAACTGCAATGGGTACCTTTGTTTATGTGGTTCAACACAACCTCTCTATGTTATATATATTGGGCAGGTTCCAGGGACACAAAAAATACACTGCATCCCAGCCTTCGAAACCAACGACTAAGATTAGAAATTAAAAGTGTACCGCCCCCTTTTTCTCTCCACTCCCTATCTCACCTGATCTCTCCCTCTCCCCTTCCCATCTCACGTTCTCTCTCCCCCTGCACGACACCCTTCCCCACTCCGGCAACTCATCTCTGGCAACCCTCTCTTAGAATGTCTGGAGTACATTTCCAAAGCGGAGACCCAGAGTTTTACAATGTCCATTACGCGCCTAAATTACTACCCGAGCAATATTTTCAACCCACTTCGATTCCAAATTCAGTACCCATTACAGTTGACTGCAAATTCCTCTTCACAAATTGAGGTGGTGTTCTTATCAGTTGTGAAGGGTTTCGAAGTTGTAACTCTTACGGGTAAATTCAATACCCATTACAATTGACTGCAAATTTCTTTTAGAAGATTGGGAGTTGTTGCTTTTATCGATTATGAAGGGTTTCGAATCGCTAGCAAAAACTCAAATGCCGTCTCTTTAAGGGCAAATTTAATCCCTGTTAATTTTGACTGCAAAGCTATTTTCAAGAATTGGGTTGTGGTTTATATCGATTATGAAGGGTTTTGAAGTCGCTACCAAAAACCAACATGCCGTCTCTTTAGGGTAAATTCAATGCCCGTTGACTGCAAAATTGTTTTCAAGAATTGGGTTATTGTTATTGTTGTTATTTATTATGAAGGGTTTCGAAGTTGAAACCAACAACCCAAATTCCGTCTAGCGTAAATTTAATCCCCATAGCAGTTAACTGTAAATTCCTTTTCGAAAGTTGAGGAGTTATTTTTTTTCCATTTTGTTTTTTTGATAACCAGGGATAAGCCAAAGAAGTAAGATGGGAAGGGGAGAGGGAGAGATCAGGTGAGATGGGGAGGAGGTAGAGAGGGTACTGTCATGCCCTGATTTTCTTAAATATAATTAATACATATTCCACGTGGAGGTCAACGCCATCCACGGTCACAGTCAAATACATCTCTCATTTTTACTACGAAATAGTCAAATATCTATCGGATTCCCCAAATGATGTTACATAGGTCTAAATGTGTTTACATATCAAAATAAAGAGTTAAGCCCAATGGCATTTACGAGATCTTATCATACAAAATGGTAGGTTAACAAGGAAAAACAACGTTAATGCAACTCCTCCTTGAGTCTTTAAAGCCATGCATGCACTTCAAACAAATCCATATCATGCTCCTCCAAGCAGAATACCTGAAAATTTTAAGGATGAGCTCACTAGCCCAGTAGGAAAACATCTATCGATTCTAAATGGAAATAAGATGCCAATGACGTGCAGACAAAGAGACTAAATCATACGATAAGACTAAGATATTCCTAGATAAGCACTAGGAATGACATACGGTTCAAGGATTGCCAATTTAAGTCAACAAAGAAGGAAATCATTTAATAAGATTAATAGAGTCATGTGAAAGAGCTATGAACATCACAAAGATCGATAACCACCAATATAGGCTAAGTACCGCCCCATTGTATCCGATTCGTATCTGACACGTCACATGTGTCCCCAAAACATTCATGTCAATTCTTCTTATCCATTCATTTCATTCATTATAGTCCGGGCATGCCATAAAGGCCCCGTGTCACTCCGGGCATACCATGTAGGCCCCCTTGTCACTCCGGGCATACCCTTTTGAGCCTCGTGTCATCATTATCACATTTTCATCATCATTTCATATTCATTAGTGTCATATCAGTGTCCAAGCATAATCTCATCTCAATCCAACGCTTAAAACTCTACTGCGATCGATTATCGCCGAACTAGGGTCATTAAGTGTCAAACACGTAACATGAACCCCGAGGAAACTTAAGGAATACTCAAATATGCTAAATTATACTCATGACATTAATCTCAAAGTGTTTCAAGTCGATTAGAATGAACATAACAAGTATGTCGCACAAAACGGGCCAAAAGGGGTCAAAAGAAGCAAAACTGCATTAAGGGGGGTTTGGGTCGACCTAGATGGGTCCTGAACTTCAAAGAAGGTTTTTAGGTCGACCCACTTCAAGGTTGGGTCGACCTAGAAGCCTTGCGAACAGATTTTGAGTAGTCTCAGTATTTTTGCCATAACTTTTCACGCCGAACTCCGTTTTGGACGAGTTATATATCAAAATGTAGGGAATTTGAAGGGCTACAACTTTGTAGTTTTACACTTTTCCTAATTTTGCATTGACGTTATCCGAAAAGCGTGAATAGTAATCAGTCTAGCAGATTTTCACCCAAGGTGGGGGATTTCAACCCAACTGCAATCAAACAAACAAATTAACTAGGGAATCACTACATGGGAAGCTTGTAATAAGGGTATATCACATTAAAATGACTAGAATTTCCATCACAAAGAGTTAGAACAAGAACATTGGGGAATTGGTAAAAAACAAGGTGTATACACATACAGACATCATATTTACATGAAGAATTGAAGGAGGTTCCCCTACCTCTTGTGATTTAGTTTGAAACCCACTCCAAATGCAAAATCCTAACCCTTGCTCAAGATCCAAGAAAATTCTTCAAACCCCGGAGCGAAATAAGCACACCAACGCGTAGAGCTTGAGATTTTGAGAAGGTTTTTTGAAGGGACTAGGTTTGGAGGGTGAGATTTCCCTTGGTTTTGGTGGAGGGAGGAGCTTGAGAGGCTATGGAGGAGAGAGAGAGAAGCCGGCTGATTTTTTTGTGGGGGAAAGAGGTGTGTTTTTCTCTCTTCTCTCACCACACACACATATACATACACCACACATATTTTAAGTAATTGCACTACAAACCCAAATGTCTCTTGTGTAAACTACTCTAGTCCCATATCACTTCTATCACATTACAACCCATCACTAATACATATTTCACATTTCCTCACATTAACCCATTGATATTTATGAAAAATAAATAAAATTTTACGGGTCTCTATAGGTACAATTCTAAGTTTTAATCTCAGCTGTTGGTTTCAAGGGTTGAGATGGAGTGTTTTTTTTTTTGTGTTTTTATACGTGTCCCCGGAATCGGCCCCTATATATATATATGAGGTGCTCCTGGAATAAAATCAATTAGAGAGGTGGACTGCGAAAAAAGTTTAAAGCTTCGTTTGTGCCAAAGCTGCCCCAGGGCATAATGTTATTTCAAGATTAGTTACATTTCCTAATGAGTTTGTGCCTTCGGGGGATAAACAAACAAGCACAGGATTGCTTCTAGGGTTGGTTTTGCTAGTGGTCTACTTGTTAATTTGGCATTGTATTAGCAGTAGTTTACTCTCTCCTGCTCTCTTGAATTTGTTCTAAGCCCTCGAGGAATCGTGCCAATTGATCTTTCAAGGGATTTCTTTTCAATGCTTAACTAGTATTATGCATGTTGTTTTTTGTACTTTTGAATTCGTTAGCTAGAGTCCGGAATACCAAGAAGTTTCTACCAATAATTAAGATTTCCTTAACATTATGAGCAATTAGCCATTTTTTATTATTTATATAATGAAGGTGAATGAAAATGTTATTCTATTCTTCTCATTCTTTTTATGTTCCAGCAATTTCATATTTTTTCCAGCATCAGGTATTTCATAGAGGTTGTGATACTTGTTTCCATCTCACTATCTCAGCAAGTGATTAACAGTTCTCCTGTGACCAAGTCATATGAATATTTGTTCTTAATTCAATAGCTAGTTCCCGGGTTGTACCAAATGCAATTTGTTTTAGTGTTTAAGCCAAATACTGAAGGGATTTCAGCTGCCATGATTGCCAAATGTTTTCTTTTTTGCACGAGTTTTTATTTTTAATAGCCAACTGTTGTTTTCCTTTACCTGCAGAGATGTCTTCCACAGGATCGTTTGGATGAGTATTTCGTTATACATATGGTAATGTTTGGATTTTAACAGCGCTCTTATGCACGTCATGAATAATTTCCTTCATTCTAAATGCTTGTAGATGACTGCACTTTTTGTGGTTTTGGTTCATTGTTCTTCAATACTCCCTCCATCCCACAAAGATTGTCCATTTTCAATTTTCACTTCTCTCAGACTCTCAGAGAATTGTCATTATTTGAAACAATTGTATGATTATATAGACTTTCTCTAATGGAATTAAGTAATTCCAATCAAACAAGATCCATATTGCATATGAAATATAGTATGAATTAGAAAATAAAGAGAATTTTATGAGAGATTTGAATAGTGAAAATGGACACTTTATGGGATGAAGGGAGTACGTTTCATTTTCACTTAAAAATTAGGTCAACCACTTCTTGGATGGTGGGGGGTGGGTAGGCTACAATCTATTACTAAACATGTGGTCAGCGTTGCCCAACATATGCATGAGATCTACACATCAGAGACAACTCTAAGAATTAGGCACTTCTTGTCTTTTGACATGAACTCGAGTCTATTATCATCTAAGAATTGCTTGTGTTCAATAGACTATAGTCCCGTTTGTTAGTGCTTGTAAGTCAACTTATTTAGCTTATTTGTTTAAAAATAGTTAATGAGTGGTGTTTGGAATGAGTGCCTATACAAGCAAAACAGTTGATCTAGCTTTCGTCTATTTTGATCTAGCTTTGCAAAATTTCCAAAACAGAAGCAAATATTCTCCACCCATCCCCATTGAACGATTTTGGAATGAATATCTGTCTGTTAGAATCGAATCACACACGCACACGATATACGAGTATAAACAGTAAAGAATCAACACAGGAATATACTTGGTTCCCCAAAACCGGGTACGTCCATGGAAGCGGAGAGAGAAGTTGTTTTATTGATGATCAGAGTAAATAGGGTTTTATAATAGAGAGTATATATAGCCACCATGTCTATTTCAACCTTAATTCGCATTATAGCCTGAATACCCATAATGCCCTTATAATGCCGTACCATACGCCCCCCCGCACCCCCCCAAACCTTCGGGCCTTCGGCCCCAATCCGAACAGCTGAATCTATGATGGGCCAGTGCCTCGCTTCGCTCGGCACTGGCCTTTCACGAGTACCTCTCATACACATCATATGAGCCACAAGTTCCAACACTGTCCCTTTGTCCCGCATTGCTGCAACACTCTGAGTTGCATGCTCTTTATCTTCCACCCTACACCAAACAGAGATGTGAAACGTTAATGTAGCTTTGGTTAAAATCTTCTTTGTACCACAATTTGGGGCATGATATGTAGCACGGACACGGATACAGACACGGACACGGCAATTCTGAAAAAAGGGACACGGACACGGCGGGAGACACGACAATATATATGTTGATATAAATATCAATATATACATAAATATTAAATAAATTTTTTAAAAATTAAAACTTTAAAGGTTAATAATTACAGTTTGACCCCAAAAAATTTAAACAATTACAATTTGACACCTGAAAAATTTAAAAATTACAGTTTGACCCCTGCCGTGTCCCTTACAAAAAATTCAAAAAAATTTGGGGACACGCCATGTGGTGTGTCCCATACATGTCCCATCGTGTCCCCGTGTCCGACACTCCAATACGACGACCTCTAGAAGTGTTGGTGCTTCATAGGGGGCATGTGTACAACATTCCCATTCCTTTTTCTCATTCCTTGCACTGTTACAACGATTCCAGTTGGCATTGGTTTACTCTTGGGATGAAAGGCCTCTATCCATTCTACAGAGCTGGATTTTTTTTACTTTTCCTGATAAGTAGAGGAAGTTCCATAAAGAAGGGCACTAAGGGAATGCCACCCATATAGATACAAGGCGACAATAGAGAAAAGGCCCTACTTACTTCCAGCGAATCGATGAGGTCCGAAGAGGAATAGAGTTCCAGTACTTTCGTTGACCTTTCCGCGTGGCTCTGAATGTTGATCCATCTTATGGAAATATGTAACAAAAAATAAACCAAACAAGGCCTTCATGTTCGCCTTAGTTAGGGGTCAACTATAAACTGCAGGTAGTCGTGCTCCTTTTCCGCAGAAGCTGAATAATAGCCTGATGATTACTTTGCATTTCTTTCGAAACACATAATCACATTAGAAATGCAACTTTCAAGCAAAAACATGGAGTTTTTATTTCGTCAAATATTGTACACAACTGGGATATGGCTTAAATGCATGGAGACGCAAGATGAAAAGGCATACATAATGTGGGTATGCGGAATGCACCTCCTCCATGATACCTCCTCCGTGGTGCCTCCCTCTGAGGCATGGCCATGGCATCTCCTCTGAGGTACTTCTCCATGGAACTCCAAAACACATCACTACAACACCTTATGATATGCCCAAGGCATCCCCTATCATCTCATGCAATTAGAGTCTTTTTTTCTCAGGTTCTCTTCTGTCATTTTTCTCTAACCTTCAACTTCTCATTCTAAAGGTCATCCATACTTTATCTTGGTGCTTAGTAAAATACAAAGTACTTGACCCGTAATTAATGCAAAGTACCGACCGTGGAACTTTAAAAGACACTTTGGAACTTATTGGTTATTCTTCGACTTCCTCTTTGACTTGTGACTCTCCAATGGCTCCATGAATTGCCTCGGCCACTTGTTCTACATCACGTACACACACACATATTGACATATATATATAAGAATTAAGAGATCACGTGGTGGTAGGTAATCTCTTGCTGTATAATGTCTCTCAAATCCGGTAATCTCCCCGGTTCGGTATTTAGAATCTTGATTTATGTAGCTTAGTTTCTTGTTGATGTATACATGTAGTTTAAATGTTCCCATCAATTAAATAAGAGGGCGAGATGTAGAAAGATGGTATCATCCCATATCACCCAAAGAAATTGCCCGACGGCGGTGACCATAGTTGATTAGGACTCGATTTAAACTCATCTTTGCTTTTGTACAGCTTAACTTGTTTTGATAAACATATAGTATATGATTCAGTATCAAATGTTTCCTATTCAGCTTTATATTATTATACTTTTGACACATACACACTATGACATTAGTTGATTTTTTCACTAATGTTTTCAATGCTTATGACAGGAAGGTGTTAATATCTTGGCGGTTAACTACGGTTCTCCTGGGGCATGCCCATATCCAAGGCAATTAAAACTCGTAAGTTTATGTCATCTCTCTCTCTCTCTCTCTCTCTCTCTCTCTCTCCGTGCATCCATTCCTAGGAGTTCATTTTTAGGGCACTTCTTTTTTGAAAATTTCAGACAAAGTTGTACAGGTGTGTCCGGATTTTCTTAGGCGTGTCCGACTCGTATCCCACACCCGTGTCGGTGTCGTATCGTGTCAACGCTGGTGCTTCACCATTTTTTGCGGATCCATACATCATAGAACCATAGATGGTGACCTCCATCACTCTGATAGAGCTCCGACGATCCTTGCTGGATCCCTCTTGACTTTTGGCAGCCCCCAGAATTGCATTCAGAACTTCCAGCATTTTGTTTTGGTCCTGTTTAAAAATTTATTCCATATCAAGACCAGTTTATTCTTTGTCCATGTAGTCACTACAATATCACAGACCCTTTACTACATCTTCAGATTTTCATTGATCACCGGCATTACTCGTCAAATTTATCTCAATGCCCTCTGACCAACAAAAAATGATTTCTCCCAATCATTGATGCAATTCCCTGGGTTATCAAGCACCTTTTGAGTCTTTTCGACTAATTTGTTTATTGGGACAGCCCTCTTTAGTATATGTTTGTGCACTTGTAAAATATTCAATTTAGAATCCTCATATCACGTTTATTCATGTGCTGTTTATTTAGTTACCCAATTTACGTTTGATTCAGTTTTGCTTGTTGGCCTTGTAGATGTTCTGTAAAAAAATTCTTCCAATTTTATTGGTACCCGAGCGCATTCACCCCTCCACTTGAGTGAATGTAGTTGTAGTTTCTTATGTCATATCCAATGAAGATTTGGCTGGTGACGAGACATTTTTTAGTTGCATCACTGGTACCAATGATCTGTAATTTGTTTCTTGTGTTTCAGCCTGCAAAGTGGTCCTTCAACTCATACACAGTCTTGAAGAACAGCGAGCAGGCGCCAAGGTAAATTGATCATGCATGGCTTTGTCCTCTCTAAATTTCTATTTCTATACAAGGTTTAAGTACACATATTGGACGGACTTTGTTACCTCTCTTTGGAGGTAGATTGATAAGTATAAAGTAGCTGATTGAATAGTGTCAGTAAAGCTATTTTGCTAGGATTCATGTAGAAGTAAGCTCATTTATGGAAATTCCAAATGACTAAACCACAGTTTCTTTTTTACGGTGGATAAATGATAACTTCCATTCAAACTTCTAGAATTGGGAAGGATTGTTCTAAAAAAACCGAGGTTAAACCTTAGTAACTTCCAAATATAGACCAACCAAAACAAAGAGAATTAACCAATCCAAAAGACTTCACCTGACTAAAGGAATCCATGAAATTCAAGAGCACTATCCAAAAACAGTGTATCCATCGCAAAAAGCTTACTCTGGAAACTTGTCAATAATTGGTTCTTCGGTTTAAGAACTGTTTGCTCTAGGCCTTGAAAATTTCTTCTATAGCGTTTACGTTGAATAAGCCACATCAAACCCATGTCACTGAAGGTTACTTCTTCAGTGATGTGCCATCCAGTGATTTCAAACCCTAAGTTTCTCTGGTTCTTGAAACAGAACTCCAGCATTTGCGGAAGAGATCCTTGGTGGTGAGAACGGAGAGGATGAAGCTGTAATTCCACCGGAAAGGTCCTTTTGGGCTAAATATGTAAGTGTTTTAAGGAATCATTTCCATTTGTTGATACTTGTCGGATTCTGTTTTACCGCGTTGTTGCCATTTGTTAATAAGGTTGGTTTTTGTTTTGCCTCCGTTTCAGTGGATGTATTTGATCCCTCTGGGACTAGTTGTCATGAATGCTGTAACGCAAGCCATGAACATGCCTGAGGAACAGGCTACCGGCCAACCGGGCTCTCAAATTCAGCAAACTACAGGGGCGGCGGTCCCACGTGGACAAAGTGCCGCTGTTAGAAGAAGATGATAAGTTCCTTGCCTTTTTGTTTCTCTTCTCCTCCATTGTTAGAATACACATCTCTGCTTTTTGGTGTAGTCTGTAGCAACTCATGCTCCCAATTGGGGACTGCAAATTGTGGTTAATGAACGTTGTAAGAGTCCAACAATAACTCGAAATTACACGTCGAGATTTTTATGTCTGTTGGATAATCAGCTTGTAACGGGATCATTGCAGTAAGCTATGTTCTCTCTCTCTTTCTGAACATTTTGAATCATTTGTGAATTTGGATCTCAATAAGTGGAGTCTTCTGTTGTTATCTACCCAACTTTGGAAATCATTCTGCTCCAACTGCACCTTGTTGGTCTGTGATTTTATAGAGTTGAAAATGCATAAGATGATATTAGAAAGAGAATAACTTAATTGTGGACCGTCCACAAACAAGAATTTGCGGACCGAGCATCTGCGCTGTCCATCTCGAGATTCAACGGCCTGGGTTATTGCACTCTCTCTCCTCATTAAAAGCAAAACAAAATCCGGGCGTTTATCTGAACCATTGGATCTCGAAATGGACGGCGCGGATGTGCTCCGTATGCAAATACCTTGTTTGTGGACCGTCCGCAAATAAGTTTCTCTCTATTAGAAATCTTGAAAGCAGTAATGGAAAAACGTGAGATTAAATTTGGAAACACCACACGAGTCTATTTCATGACATTCTGCTTTTTAACACTAGTTAGTCGACTCTTAGATTATCTATCCCTAAGAGCAAATCCAATGCAGGTTCTATATCCAGTTCTATACTCAAAATATAGCACCAAACACAAAATATGAAATCCAGCCCAGTTCTAAAACTGGTTCTAAAATGGCACAATGCTATAATTGGTTCTATATTTAGAACCAAGGATGGCTATAGTCATCCTTGACAGGTCACAACCCCAACTGCAAATTACCAGAATTTCAAACACCGGACATACCTGAAATTGGCCGGAAAGTGTCCGGAAAATAAAAGAACCAACCACTGGCGATGGTATCTTTGATCGTAGTCATCTACCTTTGAACGAAGTCGACCGGTGGTGGTTCGTTCGTTCCCATCACCGGAAAATACGACTGAAAACCCTCCAAATCGATCTCAAACGTACGGACTGTAACGGAGAGAGGGTGGACATATATATATATTGAGAGAGAGAGAGTGAGGGATTGAGAGAGAGCGAGAGATCGATCGGTGTGGGGATGCCCTTTCCCCTTTCCCCAATTTTTTCGTCGATCTGCAGTACTCTCTGGAAGCGGTGGAAACAAAAGGGGAAGAAAGAGGAAAAAATGATTCAGTGCACCAAATTTTCACTCCAATGGTGTTCCAATGGTAACATCAACGGATACAATGGGTGCAACGGCTCTTTTTTGAAGCAAGTAAAAAATAATCCAGAAGCAAGTAAAAAATAAATGACGATCAACGATCTGAACCAAGTATCAAATCTCGTTGGCAAATAATCCAGAAATTTTAGGTAGAACAGGGGTTGAGAATGGTGGCTTGAAAAATATCCGAAAAATTAGGTAGAATGGGGGTTGAAAAATTAGTTGGCAACGGGGGGTTAAAAAATTAGATCACAACGGGGTTGAAAATAACGTACATAGTTGAATTAGGGTTGAAAAAGTAATTAACAGTGAGGTGGAGGGAAAATTAGTTAAATTTGGAACTGTTTGGTTCTAAAATAGAACCAACCATTGGAGGCTGAGTTCTATTTTAGCACCAAAAAACACTTTTTGGTGCCAAAATATAGCAATGGCTATAGTCATTTTGAAACTTGCATTGGATTTGCTCTAATGGCACAACCAAAAGTGAAAAAGTTCACAAAGTTAGCAATGTTGGGCCTCAGAAATGGCTTTGGAATAACCAAACTTAGCAACCTCTTAACTAGTAATAACCAAAATTGAGCCTTTTGCTAATCAAAGTTAGCAATGTTTATCTCAATAACTAAAGATAGTGGGTCCTACTCACATAAGTCACTCTATAGGTTTTTGATTATATGAAATCTTTGCTTAAATATCTAAAAGATAGCTTCTTTCTTCAACAAAAATTTATACATTAATCCACACATGATCAAACGATATGCCGGATAATTTTGTGCACATTTTTTTTTTTTGTCAAATTCGACTGGCCTCTAGTATATATAAAGGGCCCATTAACCGATTTACGTTTTTCTTCAAACTTTATTAAATAAAACGCGTGTTTTTTAACTTTATCCCCAAAATATGTGAAAACGTGTTTGGAAAACACGCTTTTCTAGAAAACGTGTTTCCGTTTCACGCTTTTGCCGTGGGCGAAGATGGATTAACCAAAAAATTAAGTTAATCCTAATCCGACTTGAAAACGTGTTTGGTAAACACGCTTTTCACAAAACGTGTTTACAAAACACGCTTTCTAAACACGTTTTTAGTATTTTGTTCGGGGAAACACAGTTAGGGCAAGCACAGTAGACTCCATAAATCTCCTCCTATCTCTATTTTACCCAGGCAAGTCTCAAAAATGGGCTGCAACAAACTGCACAAATTGGTTAACAAAATACATAAGGCTACAGTGCCTCCCTATATACCCTCCTTTTTAGGGAGGCACTATTTACTCCCAAACCCATTTTTTAATCGTTTTCCTCACACGCTCTCTCTCTCTCCACACTCCTCTACTGAATAGTTCTCTCTCCCTCTTCCCCTTCTCGGCACCTCTCTCCACCAGATCGATCTGGGTTTCATGGGTTTCGTTCGACGGCGAGATCGGATTGGCTTGCTGCTACTTTCTTTCGTTCGTTTTTGTCCAACAAAGGGACGAAAACGGTCAATTGGCAGTATGGGTTTCTTTCGATCTGTGTTTGTTCAACAAATGGTCCCTCTTCCCCTTCTTCACCATGGCAGTATGTAAATATGGTACTCACTGAGAAGAAGAAGAATCTGACTCTCGCCGAAGTAGAAGACGTACGGAGAAGAAACAGAGAGATCGAATAGAAAGAAACTATGTATATATGGGTGTGTATGTATATACAACATATACGAGTAATATATTGTAATATTTTTAAAAAGTAAAAAAAAAATAGTATTTTAATAGTGGAGAGGTAGTATAGGGAGTATTGTTGGAGTGTTGAAAATGATATGGGTAAATAAAGTACTGTTCACTAATTTTTTTGGTTCAAAATTTGTTGAGGCTTGTTGGGGATGCTCATGGAGCTCTGGCCTTGCCGTTGTCTGGAGATGAGGAATCCTACCTAAAGGTGCTTTGGAAACTTGGTGGTGTCTTTGTCGATCCCTCATCTCCGGTACTATTCTTGTCGATCACTCATCTCCGGTACTATTCTTGTCGATCACTTCGTCTGTAACTCGCCGATGCCACGCCATCGCAGCCACATCTTTCTAATCGATCAAGTTGGAAACTCTCATTCCCGTGAATCGATTTATTGATAGTTAATTTGTTGGTAAAGGTGAATTGCTCATATATGTGTTAAGATTGGAGTATTTTGGGAAATTTTTTATTAGTTTTTACCTCTGATTCTTGATTTTTCTTATACCATGGTGGTGGTGGTGGTTATGGTGAAAAGAAGAAAGTCCAGTGGGTTTGGTGAGGAGGAGAGTGGTGGTTGGTTTTGCTAATAGAAATGGGTTTCTTCTTTTTAATATACTAACTTCTAAAGCACCCAGGTAGAATTGCTCATCTCCAGAGAAAAGGCAAGGCCAGTGCTCCACAACTGAACCCCACCTACAGAACACTAAAAACGTGTTTTTAGAAAGCGTGTTTACCAAACACGTTTTCAGGTCGGAATAGGATTAACTTAATTTTTTGGTTAGTCCGTCTTAAGCCACGGTGAAAGCGTGAAACGGAAACACGTTTTCTAGAAAGCGTGTTTTCCAAACACGTTTTCACGTACTTTGGGAATAAAGTTCAAAAACACGTGTTTTATTTAATAAAGTTTTTAAAAAACCCTAAATCGGTTAATGAGCCTAAAGGTATAAAGAGCCAGTTAAGTGGACGAAATTTTCGTCTTCGTCCATGTGACAAAATGACACTTTTGCCCCTTGGTCAAAACATGCTGGTTAAGATTCTTCAGTGGTATCAAAACACAATAAGGAGAAATGTATGTCAAGCACACAACTGATAAAAGAACGCAAGATTGGAGAAATACTTAGGCCCCTCCGTTGTGGGCCCACCTGTAAAAGCCATGATTCTCGCCCCAGATCCTTACACGTATATAAAGAGCCAGTTAAGTGGATGAAATGACACTTTTGAACCTTGGTGAAAACACGTTGGTTAAGATTTTCTTGCTTTGGTGGTATCAAAGCAAAATAAAGAGAAATGTATGTCAAGTGAACAATTGATAAAGGAAATTAATATTAGCACTCCCCAAATTGTTAATGACACTCAAAAAAGGGGAGTGTCAATATCAGTAAGGGGAGTGTCAATATCAAGTCCATATAGGGATTGATATTGACACTCCCCTTTGGAGTGCCATTAACAAATCCGGGAGTGCCGATATCAATTCCCTTGATAAAAGAATGCAAGATTGGAGAAATACTTACACATCCGTTGTTGGCTCACCTGTAAAAGCCATGATTCTCCACCTCAGAATCCAAAATGCATGCACCTGAGTTTATGTGTTTGCTATGGGTACGGGCTGCGTGTTGTGTGGCAGTTACGAGGCCAACCCGGTGTCTAATTGTTTGATCCGAACTGTTCATTTTGTTTGACTCGTTGAGTACATAGTCCACATAAAAAACCAGTTTGATCGGACCTCGGTAACTATGTTTTCATACTGTATTTTAGATGAAAATAATACAGTTAAAGAAACGGTTGTAGCTGATTTTTTTACAAAATTGTAAGTCAAATAGTCACCGATCAAATAGTTACCCATATCCGATCAACTTGAATTTTTACATAGTTTATATACTCAACGAGACGAACTAAATGAATGATTCAGATCAAACAACGAGACCCTGGGTGGCCCCCGTAACTGGCGCATAGCATGCATGATGTGCATGCGCTGCACAACACGCACATGAGACCCTCTTGCTATATACTATCAAAGCCTTAGAGCATCACTAGTGCTATACTCAAATATGGATACCCAAATATTGCTACATCATATTTTGAGTATTCATTTAATGGGTTTATAAGTTTGAGTATCTACCCTTCTACAATGGTTCATTTGTGTCCATAATAATAATAAAAAAGTAATACTCACTTTATTTTTATTCATAAAATAGTCATAGCTTTAAATTTGTACATATACTTTTTATAATATTAGTACCATTTAAAAGATATTTACATTATCTTTAAAATGAGATCAATCTTAAACATATTTTGGTAATGATTAAAATTGATAATTTCAATTTTTTGAGAGAAAGTGCAAAAAACTGAGTTTTGAATTAAGTATTTGAAAAATGGAGAAAGAATGTTGTTATTTTTTATAAGATATGGTCCCCAAAATTTGGTTATTGAGCTTTGGTTATTGAGAAATGTTGTTAACTTTGAGTATCCAAATGCCAAAAGTTGAGTGTTTGTAAAAAGTGTTGTTAACTTTGAGTATTTATCCAAATGCCATTATGAGCCTCTTTGTGTATCAAAATACTCATTTTTGAGTATTTTTGTTTTTTAGTATACCACTAATGATGTTCTTAGGTGTTTAGAATATATAAGAGCTATTATTGAAGATAGAAATTGTGTATACAAGGGAATGACTACAATAAACACTTACTCCCTCCGTCCCAAAATGTTTGGCACATATCCACTATTCACATATCTTGAAAAATCATCTACTATATTTTTTAAGGTATAATGAATTATATGTGCAATATGGATCTTATTTGATAGATTTTACTTGGTTTTATTAAACAAAATTTTTTAAATTGTAAAAAGCATAATAAATTACCAAAATAAAGATAATTTTTTGAGAGGTGTGAATAGTATTTTTCGCAAAACATTTTGGGACGGAGGGAGTATTAAAGATACTATATGCACTTATTGTATTTTTCGAGCCTCCCATCAAATGACCGAGCCAAGTTTGAACATGTTAAGGCTCGGTTGAGCTCGTTTGCAGCCAAAAAATTAGGACTTGGGATTTTCGTAGTGACTCAAGTCACTACATCCCCGTAGTAACCTCAATTCTGGGCCTATGAAATTTTTATTTGGGATAAGAACCGTTCATTTTTTTTAAAATGTTGAGCACACTATGGGTAAAAAAAATTATGATTATCGAAGATTAGTAAAAACACAATTGAGCAGTGTATTCTCCAAATGATATTGGCCATCCATATAAATGGTATCCGAACATATGGCTACGAATATTCAATTAATTTGATTTTTTACATGAATAATCTACTCAACATTCCCGACAAATTGTGCGGTTCCAATTCTAAATGAAAATTTCATAGGGCCCAGAATTGAGATCACTACAGGGACGTAGCGACTTGAGTCACTACGGGTACCCCAAATCCAACAAATTACTACTCCATATCAAGCAGCCGGGGTGGAACGGCGACGTTGTGCGTCAAGGCGGTGTTTTAAATTAAAGAAAATAGTACAAGCACTGGCCATTTTTCCCTCGTTTTAGATTTCCGTTCAAAATTTCAAAACAGAAAAGTAGAGAGAGAGTAACGCACCAACTCTCTCTCTCTCTCTGAGAACAACGCATCAACTCTCTCTCTCTCTCTCTCTCTCTCATCCACACACAGCGCAGAAGATTCTTAGTCTGATGTCGTTATGCTCTCATTACTTGAGGGTGAATTTCTAGGGTTTCTGCGCCGAGTGATGGGTTGCTTCTTCGGCTGCTTCCGAATCAGCGATGACAGTCGCCACCACCCTCAAACTCACCACCACCACCTTGTATCATCAGAACCACCACTAGTCCCTTCCAAACCCACAGTAAGTAAGCTTTCACATTTCTCCAATCAGTACTCTATCAGCTTTTCTTTTCCTCAATTTTGAGATTCGTTTTATTTTCTGTTTCTCAATCAGGAACGTTTCACATCTCGAACTCCTCTATCAGATCTACTACTCGATAAAGGTACCTACACTCGTATTCAATTGTCTTAAGTCTCAGATTTTGTTTCACTTCAAAAAGAAATCCTAAATACTGAGCTTGATTTTCTTTTAAGTTTTAATTGATGCTTGTTTTTATGATAATTCATACATTTTTAAGCAGAGAAGGTTCATGCTTCCGTCTATATTCGTATGAAGCAACGATTTGTTTTCTCATGTCTTACTGGTGTTTTGTTTTTTGTACCTTGTTTCGTTTTGTGTTATTAATTGTAGAGAAAGATGGTTTTTCGTACACGGAAGATGAGAATGCAAAATTGGCTACTCCACAGCGGGGCACTGATGAGAGACAACTCAAGGATGAGGTTTGTTCCTGTTACATGCTTGGCGATTGTCAAGAGAGGAATATATTAATTTTATGTTGTTAGAGGCTTATTTTCAGTAAGTAAGCAAGGGACATTGTTTGATACATGAGAATATGTTCAAATGCGTGCTGATTGTGTTAATTGGTCTAAACTTTTGTCTTGATACATGCTCTTATGATCTTGTCAGCTTCGACTCTCAAGAAGCATAATCTGGCATTCAGGATAATCGGTGTGGCCTTGTCTAGTTTTTCCTGCTCATTTATAACTTTGGGTGCTGCGGAGGCATCCTTTTTTTAGCAATTGGAAAGACATCCCGTTCTCGAAATGGCATTAGGAATACAATTTTAGTTACTTTATTGTGACCACTCCATGTGCCGTTAGTATCACATCTGGAGTTTTTTTTTTTTTTTTCATGGATTAAGTTAGCCTTTCTAGGAATAATATTTTGAATTTGTAGATTATGCAATTATGGCATGTGCCACCGGTTTTTGTGACAGAGAGCTCGTTGTCCACTTGTTTTGTGGCAGGCAAAAGTGTACTTATTAATTACTATTGCACCATTCATCTCTAATCATCTCGGCTAAACAAAATATCCTGTCTTCTCTTAAAATGATGTTTTCATATTACTCTTCAATCTTCACTTTAAAGAATCACAGTGTTTTCCTTTTTTAATGGATCAAGTGACCAAATTTATGCCAAAGATTTTGTGATTGTAGCTTATGGCACGTACCACAGGTTTTTGCAATATTGTGAGCTCCTAGTCCTTTTCTTTTATGTCACATAAATTGTTACACTCTTCGTCTCTAATCATTCTCAACTAAATAAGGGTTTTTGTTCCTCTTAGAATGATCTTTGAATAAATTTAACACATTTCCATTGAGATTGATATGTTTAATATTTAATGTCCTCAGATTGTTGTGGATTTGGAGGACCATTAAACACGAAAGAAGCATTTAGTCTCACCCATTCAGCGGTCTTCCAAACCTGCCTTAGGAAGTACTTCTTCGGTTCTTCCTCTCTAAGACATTCTTCTCCTATCTGGGAGTTAATTGCTGCTCTTGAATCTTTTGGAGACCTACCCAAGCTAATAACATGGGCCCCTATACATGTTTGAAGTAAAAAGTAGGAAGTACATTACAAAGGTAATTCGAAAAGAAAATATTCTTCTCACTTAAAATTTTAATCATATCGAGTTTGTTATAAGCAGTTACATGAAAAATCAAAAGATTCAATTCTATAAAAGAAGGCATTACAGTTGCAGTAAAGTAGTTATGTATTTTGGTATGTAAGTTTTGCTTAGTAGCCACTTGAACATACGGATTCCTTTAGTTTTAGTTTTAGGCTTTGTTTGCAACATAGAGAAAGGAAAGGAAAAGAAGAGAATGTTAAAAAAATTTCCTCTCTTTTGTTTGGTTTGAGAGGAAAAAGAAGAGAAAATTGGTAAATAGAGTGTTGGGAATAGTAAATTTTCTTTCTTATTTTCCTCACACTTTTCTTTTTCTTTCTTTTCCTTTCCTTTCTCTCATTTTCCACAAGTTCCAAACAGAGCCTTAGTTTTAGGCTCAGAAATGAGCAAAAGAAATGCTAAAATGCTCCAAGAAGAAATACATCTACCACCAAAAAAGGAGCCCATACCTTAGATATGAGCTTGGAACATCTTGTGTACAATACAACAAAGAGCCCAAACCGCTGGCATAGAGCTACTGATTTGTTACAATGTGTGAAATACGTAATATTTAGCACTTTTACTGCAATGGATTATGGACCCTATTTCGGGCCAACAATTGGAGGACCTAAGCGGCTGCCTAGTTGACCTGCATCTAGGGCTGGGCCAGCTACAAAACATGCTACCTGTTGCGAATGACAAGAGGATGGCTGATTTCGGCTTTACAAAGAGGGCGTTGTAGGTTACATTCTTGCTTGTGAAATAGATTCGTTCCTTGTTTCTGGAAGGTGGAGAGGAAGTAAAAAAGGAGTATTTTTGGACTCGTTTCCATTAGACACGCGTTCTTGTTTTAAGAGGTCGTATGAGTATTGGAAGATTTTCTGTGGGAAAAGATATGAGAATTTAAATTTATTTGCCTTGGCCAATCAAACGAGAGAAAAGGAGTTATTATATAAATTTGTTCTCCTTTTCTTTTATCTCTTCTCAACCATAGTACCATTTGAATATCAAGCCCGTTCAAGTTCTGCTCGTACTAGTTTGTGATTGTTGTTCAGGCCTTATTCCTTCATAGATCTTACACTTCAGTTATAGAATTTTAATGGGAGAACTTGAGTCATTTACTTTATCTTCTTACTTCTGGTAGAATGTTGGTCTCTTTTGATTGATCCCAGATTATTTTTTATTTTGAATTCTTTAACTCCTTGGAATGTAATTATTGATGGAAGCAGTTCTGTGCTTCCAGGCCAGGTTTCTCAAAGCTTGTGGCACATTACTTGAGACACCAGTAGAAATTCGAAAAGCACCTGAGAAATTTACAGATGCGTCAACAAGTGATGAAGATTTGCAGCATTCAAAGTTCCATTCGTGGCTTCCTAACGTATCCATTGAGAAACTTAACCTGGAGAAACAACCTGATATGCCCCCAACTCCTATCAAACTTAGTGAAGTATGGGTAAAGGGATCAGGTTCTTTGGAGCTTTCACCAGAAAGGTTGAGCTTCTTATCTTTGCAGATGACCAATTTCTTCTTCTTCTTTTTTTTTTTAAATCCTGGAAGAAGATAACCAGTTAGGATCTCTATATATCTTTACATACTCCACTACACAATAAAGAACCAGGCGTTTAATTCAATTCTAAGCCCAATTGCCATCCACTGGAAACTGATTTTGGCCAGGTCAGTCAACTTGCTGCTTTTTCTTACTGAAGGTGTTGAAGAAAAATTTTCCATTCATTTTTAAGAGAGTGAAAATTTGCACACAAGGTTGGGTTATCTAGCCTCAATTTCCTGTTCATATGCTTAAGCAGCTTCTTGTTTATATGTACCAACTTAAGCTTTCTTCCAGACAACAAAATATTTATAGAATTATGATCTTCTTCCATACTATTCATCCATACTATTCATTTTTGGCATCAAAAGATCTCAAGGGACCTCACTGAACCGAGATTATGTGCTTTCTATGTATGCTTTTGCCAACAGACCATAGTCTCGGTTTTGCTGAAATAGTACATCTACCTGACATCATATTCTGTTGTCATGTCCTTTCATAGCTGTACAACCAATGGCCAGGATTCTGGAAGTATCTCTGTTCAGGGTAGCAGTGCTGCAAATTCTTCTTTAACACCAATGGACATCGCTGCAAATGGCCAAAGCAGAAACAAATATGTTCACTTCGAAAGTGACCACGATGTGAATTCCTTTTCGTCCGGGAGTTCTTCAACTGGAATTGGCCAAAATTCAAAGCAATCTGAATCAGTTGGTAATTACAGTTTCTCAAAGCCTTCACCTTACCCAACCCCATTAAAACTGACCGATGAGATGCAAACACCTGGGACTGTTTTCCCGTCATATATCCTGAACACGGAAAATGCCAAGAATCCACGAATCAGATCGCAGTATGTATACTCAGTCCTTAACCCAGTTGAGAGTTGTTCTCAATGGAGTGTATTGAAGGAAGAAGACGCTATTGAGCCTTGTAATGTATCCCCTGAACCAGAAGAAGGGATGATTGAAACTTCAGTTGAGAAAGAATTGAAAGTTGAAGCAAGCTTGTCTTCTTGGCTTAAACCACCACCAACCAAAGAAAATGGCAGTACTCATCAATCGGGTTCCATATCCTTTGGAAAGGCTCATATTGGCAGAACCCCTGGGGATAGGCCAATCATTGGGATGGTTGCTGCTCACTGGAATGAAGGAGACCCTTCTCTTATTTCGCCCAAATATTGGGATGGAAATGGAATTCCAAATTCAACAAACAAGTACAAAGAGGTACTGCTTTGTTGTCATTGTTCATTTCCTGGATTGCACACTCTAAAAGCTGCAATGTACTCTGTAATGTAATATTTGCAGGACCAGAGAGTCAGTTGGCATGCGACACCTTTTGAGGAGAGGCTGGAGAAAGCATTGTCTGATGAGACTTCTGTCCCTCATAGGTACGTCTTTGGGTCTAAACTCTATAGAATACTTTAAGGTGGAATATTTTTGCAACCCCTGTTTCTTTAAGGCAAGCGTGAAGCATGTTCAACCGCTATATTGTGGAGCGTACTTTTTGTTTATCTTCATAAGCCGGTATGGGATGTGAAGCTTACTCATTCTTTGGGATGACATTTCTAGTCTAAGGAAGCTTGTTAGATAGTATGGTGATGGTGTTTTTTTCTTTCTTTTGGTAAATTGTGCAGTGATGGTGTTTAGTCCCAATATTACTCTCTTGATTGGATCTACGGGGTGGTGATAGTTGAAACATCCATCTGCGGGGTTCTTATGTTTGAGCTTTTAATGCCCTTGCTGCTATTTTGACTTTTTATATTTGAATCACGGGGTAATGTTATACGACACTGCATGTTATGCAGTAAATAATCAACAGGAAAGCATGCACACGGTGATCCAAAAAAGGGTTAACTTCTAGAAATTCCTAAAACAAGTAGCAGCACTTGTGTGGCTTTTCAACATTCATCCTGGATCAGTTCCAGTAGATCACTGCTTTGGTTTTAATCATAGAAGTATAATTTGGAATTCTATATGGTCTTACTAATTTGTTGGATTTTCAGAAAGCTTATCGATGCAACCACACCCATTGGTTTTGAGGAGCCTGAGGAAAGTGATACTGGTCTATCCCAGCTTCAATCTTCAAACAATTTCAAGCCAGTGGTCTCATTTTGATGAATGATGCGTGAAACGTGGAGGTCCAATTTGTCGGTGAGTTTCTGCTGCAAAGTTGTCGGTGTGTACATGGGTTTCTGGAATTTACGTTTGAAATTGTTTCGTGAAAAACTATGACTTTTGTAATAGTTTGTTAATGAATGCAACTGAATGTGGAGTTTGTGCTTTGTGTTGATGAAGATTGACAGCATCATGAAACGTAATGCATCACTGGAAATAAATTCAAGCCTTCAGAGAATGAATTCTATTTTTGTTTTCTCTGAAGTTTTCTTCTTCTCTATTTCGATTATATTGCCAATGTTTCTTGTCACTTATATGGAGAATGTGGTTGTTCTTGTTGTGGAGGATTAGAAAATCAAAAAGACATAAAGGACAGGAGCATATTAGTTTTCAAAGCGTGTTGTTGAATCTAAGTAAGAGAGTAGTTTTGTTCGGATTTTCATAGCTGCCCACCTTCCTTTATTTCAAGGTGAGATAAGATAAGTGTGTCTATGTTATCTCCCGCGTAGGACTGTATCGTATCAGCCCATTTCTTGCAAGAAATCTAAATGATTTAGCTTTGTCTAATAAGGTTAAAGGTCGTGGTCCAATACTGGCTCTACCGAGAGAGTTACTTTTTCTTTTCTTTTTCGAGGAACGTCTACGAGTTACTTAAGAATATACAAAAGAGGAGGATCTATTTTAATCTTCCACGACTGATTGTGGCGTTGTGCAAGAATTGAGAAGTTGATGTTGCTGGCAATACGAGTCCAGCCCACCTAATTGTTTAGTTGTGTTTGGAAAAGTTTTTGTCATCCTGGTATGTAAGTAGATACTCCCTCCGTCCCAAAAAGTTTGACCTACTTATAAATTTCAAGATTTTATGTACAATACACGATATTATCCAAAACTTGTAACTTTTCAAGTTTGCCCTTCATTAGTTGACTCTAATAAAATAGGAGTTAATCAAGTTTTGAATTTATATTTTTTTCCGAAAAGCGAAAAATCTTGCCGCTAGTGTAATCAGAGAGCTTTTTCAAAATTTTAAAATGCGTTTTAAATTTTGAAATTTTCAATTTTTCTTCTTTTGGTCTCATTATTTTGATTGTTAAAAGCATCTTAAGGGTAGAAATGGAATTCACCGACTTTCTTTTGTTGAAAATTTTAAATTGGTCCTATATTTTGGGACGGCCAAAAAAGAAAAGTAGGCCAAACTTTTTGGGATGGAGGGAGTACTAAACATTTATGTATGTCGTAAACTCTCGAACATTTTCTGTACCTGTATTCTTATTTTTATATTTCTAGTACACTTAACCAAAAAGTAAAAGCAGGAAAATAACTTCCAAAAAAGCTCTCAAATTAATCACTAGTTTCGAGAATTCGATATATCCATCCTTAGAACCCCTATTAATCACCTATCCATAAAACACTTTCTAATCAATAGGGGGACGTTACATTAAAACCCCCTCAAACTATATCGCATTTACAAGTTGCACCCTTCATGTTTTAACTCGGACACTTAACCACCTTCAACTATTAGCTCCTTAAAAAACTAGACGCTGTTAACGGAAAGGGCAAAAGTACGTTTTAGGGCTTGAATTATATAAGGGCTTGTCTGTTTTAGGGAAATGGAAGCCAGATATCTCTCCTTGGATAGAAAAATCTGGGTGGAGTATATCCGGTGTTTGTTACTAATTTTTATCCCACTTGGCTATTGTATAACCAAATATACATACCCCCTTGGGAGGGGAATCAGATTTGGACACAATCTGATGTGTCCAATTTATATCCGACTCTCCATATTATCAAAATACCCCTTTGGCCCCACCTTGTCCACCCCTCCTTCAATGTGTGTGTGTGAGAGAGCGCTCGAGACGTTGGAAGAGGAAGAAGTAGAGAATGACAGTGAAGTCAATGCTGTCAGGGATAGCTACAAATTTGATACGTTGTTACAAATGCCATTGGTCCCCATCATTCAAGCCCTTCTCCATGCATCATAGGTTAGACTAGCCTTTGCACCACTAGGTACCAGATGAAAAAAGGCTAAGGCTATAAACGAGCCGAGCTTTACCCTGCTTGAGCTCGACTCGCTCTAAATGTGGTGGGATTGAGCTAGGCTCGAGCTCGAAACCTTCTAAATTTTTTTGCCAAGGCTCCAGCTCAACTCGTGAAGCTCGTTAATCATCATTCGATGGCATTTGTAGCTTGGTTCTTTATTTATAAGAATCCATTGCCTGTGTGGTCTAAACTTTCAAGGTTGGGCGATGTGGGATTGATGAAAGAAGGGTCTCCTTTTGAGGAGAACATAGTATAAGGATTATTCATGCAATAAGGACATTAACTTTTTCATAATGCCAATAGGACATTTGGACAATAAGTGACAAAAATACCCTGCAAGGGCCTTGTTTGGCTAAGGAAGCCAAGTATTTTGTTAACCCTTCATGCCTTCACTTCTTAGAGTCGCCCCACATTGGAAAAAGATGCTATAAAAGTATGGGTGGACCTAACACCACCTGCTCTCAACCTCTCACCATGTACTAACACGTGGCGTTTGTGATATATGCAAGTACAATATATATGTAAATGATGGCTCGCGAGCTCACTCGAGTCGAGCATTTGAAAGCTCGGGCTTGGCTCATTCATCAAACGAGCTGGAAACATGGGCTTGAGCCTTAACGAACCATGTTTGAATGAGCTGAGCCACGAGAGCGGCTCGGCTCATTTGCAGTTGCAGCCCTAATCAAGGCTATACGCACCTTTTAAAAAAGAGAGGCTACGGCCCTTGGCTCCATTGGCGCTTTTAAAGCATAATAGGGACAGTTAGAAGAGTGGTACTAAAAACAAGGCAAAAAATATCGTTCTTTAAATGTGACAAGTTGGGGCACTTAGCTTGTGAATGCATTGAGCTGAAGAAGGTACTTCCTCCAAATCATTAGTTTTTTATTCTCCTCATTTATGGGTTGTAGACTCAAGGAGCAACCGACCACTGAGTGAGAAGCAAAAAAGGTTTTGCGGAGTGTCGCCGATTTCCAGTTGGTAGCCGAAGGAGGATTTTCATGGGAAACGAGTCTGTGTGCAAATGTCGGGCATTTACATGCGACAATGCGCACATTGATTCTCCACGATGTACTTGGTGTATCCTCCTAGTTAACATCTTAATACACAAAAATACAAGTGCATACGTGCCCACATTAGAACACACTTTAAGAACCAATTTTAGAGAACCCATTGGAAATGCTCTAACTCGTTAATTTATGAGTTCAAATCGAATTTTGCTCAATATACTTAAAAAGCCTTGCACACTATCTTAAAAGTCCAAATGTCTTGAGCTTTACTCACAACCCCCTCAATTGAACCTTCTTATAATGTTTACTCCAGAGATAAACACCAAAATTTGAACTTCATAAGAACTTCAGGTCTAAGTCATATGACCAAAAGAAAAACACCAAATTTTAGTTTTGAAGTCATGCTTTAACGACTCTGCTTGTTTATAGCCCTACACAATTGCACAAACCTCCAAACATGGAGTAAATCGGAGTTTATTTAGAAACCACACATTGAGGTGGTGATAAATATTCCTAAGTACAGTTACGAAAATGAAATTCCGCAACAGTTGAAAGTAACATTCTTTCCAATTGGCCGAACGAAAGAGTGACAGAAATGTGAACGCATCAATTGGTGCAGTAGAACCCAAGAGTAACAGAGAGGCAGAACACTCCATCAGAGTTCATCCTGCAAAGCCCACAAAGAGAGATGTCTTCTTAGTACCGAGCTCAATCGGAAATCAACAAGTTGAAGAGAAAAAACACAAGTAACACTACAGTAGTATGCTGCAAACTTGGGATCTCCACAACCCAAGATCTCAAGATCAACAGCTCACATGAACTGAACTACTGCATGCATAAAAGAAAAGCCAAATACTACATTTTTTGCCTGTGTGCAAGCGTGAAGTGCTATTTGATAGTGCATTACCAAATCTCAACTCAAACATATTTTACGTTTCCACTACTTAGCAAAAATGCGTGTCTGATGTCATGTGTGACATGAGATGCCACAACAATTTAACAGCTCGTGAATCCAGGGGGAAAATCGTGAAAATCAAGCAGGAAAATCAACTCCAAATGGTAGAGGTCCACTATTGCGACACATATATGTGAGATCCACATAATGTGTAAACTGCAAGAAGTCAAATGTAAACTTTTGGAGTGTGCGTGAATCGTCACAGCAATATTGCCATTGATGCAGGTCCATGCACTCTAAAAGCAGAATTATCAAAAGACATTTATGTACATATGAATCGAGTTAAAAGAGCATGCAAAAAGGTGTATAATCTCCAAAGTACTAAGACGGTGTCACATGATTATTAAAGACTCGGACAGACTCAAGTTAATGAGAGGTTTATGCTTACATGATAGTCATCCAAGTAGTCACGGCGATCATGCTGCAAAACAACTTGAATATATCAGAAATTCCATTCCAATATTCCTGTTTGCACACCTAATATGTAGAATGCATATGAAATTATAGGGTACAAACCAAGCATTGGGTCTCTGGAACAACCCAAAGCGCATACATTGTCCTCAACTACCAAATAATATTTCCTCGTTGGTTATAAAACAAGATCAGTTTCCTTCTCTAGAAATGGTATCAAACATGATCTTATGATACAACACCATAAGGGTAAATAAGTTAGAGCAATCCAACCACCATCTCGAAGTTAAACAACCAATAGACAAATGTCTACAAAATGTCTGGCTCAGATAAATAAAATATTTCTGCCATCCGACAATGTTAGTCCCTTGGTGAATTTCAACTTTTGAAGTAGACGTAATAATAGCACTCATGTTCAAATTAAACTAGAAAGGAAATAATTTCAATCGTTGAACAATTGTTCCCATTTTTAATACAAAATAGCCATTTGTGAAAGGACAGTGTTGGAAAACTAACAACTTTTACTTGGACTTTCGAAAGAGGGCTAACAATTTGGGACAAAATCAAAATGGAATTCTTATCCAACAATTTCGAGGGAGTTACCAATAACTATTCTTGATAAAGCTCATAAACAAAATGATTCAGACGATTGCCCAAGATCTTCCAAGAAGCCGTTATTTACTTTGAAAAGGTACGAATTCCAAGGGAAAAAGTACAAGGGGGAAAAAAACTTCTTTCTAAGCATAGAAGGGAAATTGTGACACCACTTGGCAATTCCAAATGCTGCCATCGACCAATGGTAAGCACCAAATGGGTGGGTGGAAATCACTTGGTCACTTAAGTGGGAGAAAAGGGTCCTATTCCCCTTTATTGTGGGTTTTCTTCGGTCGGCGACAAATCTAGCACTGAGCCAGGCTATAGTTTGCGATCGTTAGAGATACATACCCTTCTATATCTGTCTTTGTAACGCTCCCGATCTCTGTACCTCCGATCGTAACCCCTCTCCTTTCTCCTCCTCTCACCTTCCTCTCTTGCTCTTTGAGCTTCCTGCAAACTCATGAAAGCAAATCCTTAAGTAAGACCAAAGATCACAGCTACGTTTACCTAATTCTAATGAAAATCAAGTCTAGCAAGTGACCTCTTCCTCTCTTGCTTTTCTCACTTTTTCAGCTTCTTCAAAGGCCTCCTTTTCAGCCTGAATTTTTTATCAAAGAGAGTGAATTTTAATGCAATACCATTGAGCTTTGGAATCCACTGAAAGAAGAAAGAAAATGAAATAATGCACACCTCTCTGTTTGAAAACACTTCCTCCACAACTTGTTTTGCATATGCTGGATCATCAGATATTAAAATGTTGTCATAAACTGAACCAGCCTTTACCTGCACTCCACCATATAATCACACTTGAAAATTTGCACCCACAACATAAATGCCAGAGATGGTATTTACAATCTTAGCAGATTGATGCTCCTATCTCACCTGCCAAACTTCAATGCCAACATATTTGATTGGTTTCATAACATAAAGATCTGGGTCATCATCGAATTCTGAGGGTAAAAAGGCAATATGTCAGACGTGAGCGTTCTTGCAATATTTAAAGGTAATAAGCCAATATTTAAAGGTAATATACAGGATTCTGCGTTGCAGGCATGTATGTGGGTGGTTGTGCGTGCTCTTATGCGTGTGTTCCATTGTAGTCATACGTGTGGATAATACAGTGACCAAACATATGTAATACCTGGGTTGTCAATCCAAGGAATCTTCCACTTCCCTTTATAGTTGGGATTCTTTATTTTCTGTTGCAAAAACAGTTAAAACATGTACTGCCGAGAATTATGTCGGAAAATTATAGAAAGACTACAAGCTTTCTCCTGTCAGTCATAAAAAACATTTTGGCATACCTTGCGCTTCCAAGGTCCCTTATAAGCTGGATTTGGAACCTTCGGCGCTTTCCATATCCCATCCTCATCTTCATCCCAATTATCAGGCTAATGAAAGGAAAAATTACATGGCACTTAAGTTATTTTCTTCCATTTGTTATGTGCACAAAATCGAGAGAGAGAACAGAACCATATCCACATTACATAGCTTGATATGCATTGTTGGACCCATTTCCTAACAGCTTAAGCTTTGGGGACTACTGGTAACTTAAGATGATATCAGAGCTCTGATTTCTGAGAGGTCTTGGGTTCAAGTCTCTCCATTTGCATTTGTCCCTGTTTGCATTATGCTTCCCCCCTTCACATTATATTCCGTTTTATTTACATCTTCACGAGCATTATGGGGTTTACAAGTGAGGGAGGGTGTTAAGCTAGATTGATATACATTGGTGGGCCCGTTTCCTTGCTTATGCTTTTGGGGCAATTGGCAATTTAACAAATCATAACAAGAAACAAACTAACAATCAATGAAGATAAAGCTAACAAAAAGAAACACTTTTTCAAGATCAAGTGCATACAAAGTGTAGTTGTCACACACCATCATAACTAATCAAAGGGGAGAAAGAGCTTCATAAAAACAAATTTGGAAATTGAAGCAGCTTCCTTTAGATGTAAAATCACAACAAAGTGAATTTGCAGCCAGTCTCATATCAACAAGCTAGAGCGCAATCAATTACATAGCTTTGCACACGAGTCATATCACCACACAAGAACTAACTAACCTTCTTAGCTTTTGGGTCGGGAATTTCTGCTTGGATTGAATCATATCCCTGAAATGTCAAATAAATACATGATTGAAGAAATATGTCAAAATGTCAAAATTCGAATTTCCTTGTAACATATATAAAATGATACCACGGGTTTGGCATCAGCAGGCTCGTCAATATATTCCCTATCATCCCAGTCTGTAGGCTGTGAGATAAGCAAGGGAATGCTTGAGTCAAACAAAAAGACGGAAAAGTTACCAAACTCAAATGTACAACAGATGATTTCCAGGATGATATTCTAGGTGAGTACAAAGCCTAAAAAATCAACGATGTTATCTTCCATACATGAAATTTGACATTCAAAGTCTAGGATGAAACCTTTTTTGCATTGACATCCTTAATTTTCCGAGGAGGAAGGATATCCCAGTCTGTATACATGCTTCCAGAATCTCTCTCTCTATTGTCAATCAAGATGCTATAAGTTGCATCAGGTCTAAGAATAAGTGTGTAAAAATGAGTTAACTTATCCGTCTCACACTCCAGATCTTTCTTGATGGGGTAATTCTGGCCCTGGTAGGAAAGTATTACATGTAGCTTCTTTGTCTGTGTGCCACATAGATCTGGTCCAAACATTACACTACACAAAATGAAATTTGTTAGACAACGCAAACTTCTTTCCTCAAATTAAGATGGACAACTCAAAGGGTCGCGAAATGACTTTAAATGTGGGAAAACACTTAATATTGTGCAATAGACAATTCACTGAACCAAACCAAACACAGTTCCAATCCATGAGGACCTAAGCATGAGACATAAAATGAATGTAATCACGAAATAACAGAGGAATTTCAGATAATCAGGAAGTGCAGAACCGATAATTCAATCACCACATATAACCCAACGTTGCACAAAAAAATAAAACAGTCGGTATAAATGGTTAACAAATCAACCTGGTAGAAGCACATGCGCATCATTTTTTTCTTTTTTCAGCAATCCGATACCTATTGGACACAGACACGCCTTGAACACGACGAGATAAGCGTTGTACCCATCACATGGGATATTTGACGTCTTATTATCCTTACTTTTGTGTTTGAAATGTTAGAGACGTATGGCCTGTGTCTAAACAACAAGAGGACTTTGAGATACACTACTTGCTGCACGTTGCAGGTTTATTATTCAATTGAAATTTGAAACTCAATTCCGGTGGATGTTTATGGGTTGCTCTTCTATAGTTCTATGTTGCATTTCAGTGTTAGAGCGTTATTCTAGTGTGTGTTGAATGCTGTTTATATTATGCATAGAAAGGTTCAATGTGGTCAATTATTATTTTTTTATTGGTCTCCAGACATATCATATTAAACCATAAGTTCCTATTATTTTCGCCACATATGCATGGACATTATTGATTATTGTGCATTAGTGAAGCTCTAGATTATGAAGGAAGATCATCAGTACAGAAACTGAATCGGCTCTCTAGGCCCACTCTATCTGATGCCTTCCAGCTTTGATTTGAGGACATGGTTCCAAGGCATAACGTCTCTTGAGTTTCTTGATTTTTCAAGGTACAAGGGGGCTGCTATAAGTGCTAAAATTTTCTGAGAACAACCACTTTTGCAGATATTGCCCAAGGTTAGGTCTGAGTCCAATCCTCCCTTCCCATGCGCCCATCGATTGGGGATTACATGGTACTGTAGGGAAATTCAATGTCCATGGCACCTTTGTGTCTAGTACATTATGTTTGTTGTGCCATGTGCCCATCTAATGTAGTGTGCAACTGTGCATATCCTACATTCATCCCATATTTTGTGCTACCTGGAGCAGCAGATGTCATGTGGGACTCATGTTTGTAATGATAACAAGGGATTTACAAATTATCCGCATATGCTAAAGTATGCGACAATTATTTCGATTACGATATCATTCACTCATCTAAAACTATGTCCAATGATGCGAAAATATGCCAAACTGTCATAAATCATAATACATACTATCGTATCATTGCTAAACATTGTACTTCACTGATTTCCAGATCACACCGCACTTAGATATACCAAAAAGGAACACCCAGTCACGATGTTCACCCAGCTTGACCTCACATAGTCACTTGCAGCATTCCAAGCTGATGGGTGCATATCATGCAGCCCAAATCATAGACTAAACTTCAAAAAATTTAGTTAAGTGTCACGATCAAGGCAATGAGAAATTTGTATAGTTCCGGAGTTACTAAATAAATGCAAATAAAACTTCATGTCACCAAAACCTAGTCATAATACATAAAATCAATGCAAATAGAATGGCCGCAAATCATGAGAGCAACATTAAGTTGAAACGGACTTGGGCAGAAATTCATGTCATTTTCACACTACTGAACCAAGGTATAGTGTTTTAGTTTCAAAGGAAAAAAAAAACGAGGAGGAGGATAAACATCTTAACAGTACGCGAAGATAATGGAGATGAAAAACAAAGGCTAAGAATATACTGTAGTCATAACTATAACCTAAGAAGCAGGGGCACGGACACGGACATGGGATAGGGACACAGCATTATACGGACACGCGGACACGTCATTTCTCTAAAAATTAGGACACGGACACGTTGGGGATACGTCAAATAAAATATATATTGTTTATATGTTTTAACAAATAATATTCTTTTAATATATTTTATATGAAATCTATATTTTTTATATCATTTCTTTGGATAACAAGAAGTAGTTTTAACTTTTGACAAACAAGGCATTAATAAAAGCAAACAAAAACCGCAACAGCAGAACAGAATCGCTGCTGGACTCTACCCATCGTCGGCGCATCAGGTACTCTCTCTCTCTCTCTCTCTCTCTCTTGATCTCTCTCTCTCTTGATCTCTCTCTTGATCTCGTTCTCTCTTTCTCTCCTTCCTCCCTCCTCCCACCTCCTTCGCCGGCGTGCCCCTTGCGTGTCCTGAAAAAAGTAGCGATATAATAATGGGACACGGTCACGGCATCCGGGACACGTGTCCGTGTCCCAGACGTCCGGGACACCGGTACATGAGGCTGACTTGCATGTCGGTGCTTCTTAGACTATAACTATCGACAATAAGTTTCATTTGAACAACATTACGCAGATTTTGTCCTCAACTTTCCACTACAACCACCTACACCTACAAATATCATTGTAATTATACTAAACTCTTAAGTGATTACCAGAATAGCAGAAATTATACGTTCATATTTAATTACCTTCATTTCATACGAAACCAGCTAAAAGGATAACCCAATTAATAATGTTTAATCTTGGCATATTCTAGATACACTTGGTATGTTGCTTTTTACACCCACTCCCTTGTAAGAGCAAAATTATAACCAATTGTCTTGAATACAGTCACCAATGATGGGTGTCATAAGAGAGAGGTGGGGTGGGTTATCAAAGAATGTGAAAAGGGTTCATGGTACATAGTGTTAAACAGAAAGTGGGTTTATGAAGAGCTGCAATTGGTAAAAGAACTACGGATTATAGTAAAATATAAGAGTAAATCAATGACAGCAATAAAGGGTTCGTTACTTCATTGGTTCAAGGAAAATTTCAGCGCGTTCATTTGGACATTGACACTGGTCTAGAGGCCAAAAATTACATGTATGCTAGAAAATCTTGAAAGTTTACTGGTTCAACTAAACCCACTGCACATAAGGTGGCGTCGTTTTGCTACTCCCCACCCCTCATGGGAACCGGGGGGCCTGGGCACAACAGCCTGTTGTATGCCCTCCTAATAACCTCCTGATACCACACGGCCGAGGTGATTAAACCCACGAAAGAAAAGAAAGAGACGAAAGTCACGAAATAAAAGAATCTAACCACAATGTTTCCAAAATGACATACATAATAGATTAGTAAAATAAGTAAACTCAAAGGCCAACTGAACAAAGATCAGTTCTTCTGACCTCATCCCATGAAGGTAGGGTTATCTTGGGCCTTGTGCGATCCCATCACCTCCTCCTCCTCAAAGTGGGGGGAGAGAGAGGGGGTTAGTCAACACACAACAGGCCATGTTTAACTCCAAGACATGGATGTTAAACACTAATAATCTATCCTTGACCGAATTTCATATATCACAATGAGTCGTTCTAATAAATTTTGGGTTCAATTTCTCGATGCATTCTTGTAGTATTGGGTCCATCTCTCTCCAGTGACCTACTCTTTGATATACATTGTTGGTCTCAATAGCTAATTGCAAAAAACTACATCCTAGAAAGCACATAATTTGTGGCCACTGGCCACTAGTTCGACAGTTATTTTCCAATGATGGAGAATTTGCAACTGCCACGGTATCCAGCCGTGAAACTACACAAATACACTGAGTTAGCTTAACCTACCAGAACTCCGGAAGAATATGAAACGGAAAGCAAAAACCTACTAAAGAGATCCAGTCACCAGCACGCAAAACACACACTCATCTTATTGACCTAGATGCTTTGGATCAAAGTCTTTTTGTCCTCTATAAGGCAATTTTTGTCCAAACTATAGAATTAAAAAAAGACAATTATGCATACTACATAGCACTATGTACATGAAGTACTACAACATGTCAAACTCACCTATAAGGAGTGTCACCTCCAAACTTCTTTTGATTTACAAATCCAGAAAGGAGTTTAATGTAGCCACCACCGCATTCAATGTCCTGCTCAAACCTTATAGAATACTGGAGAACCAATGTTCTATTTTTGTTGCTGAACTCTGGGATTTTTGCTGATATGGCATAGTGCTTTGCATCCGTTGATGTTTGAATACCTACAAAAGTACACAGACAGTTTGAAGTTTAAACTGTTTGAACCTCTCATCATACTTTGTTTTTTCAATTTACAAGTCAGGCTATCAGCCCACTGATGTAGATGGATAAACCTTTGTTCCATAATCAAACACACACACACACACACACACACACACACACACAAAAAAAAAAAAATCAAAGCAAAATAGCAACAAATAGATAATTGCAGAATGAGTTGGTTGCTACCGTGCCCAAAGAATTTCATGCTTCAATTTGGAAGTCTCTATCACTTCGTTTGTCTAACTCTGGCATAGTTACTTTCCCACCCACTTGACCAATCTTTTTTAGATTTGAGCAAATAATGGGTTGATTCTGTTACATACGTATACTTGGATCCAGTTCTAAGTAGTCCACATTTTAATCGAGTCGTGAATCGTGCGATTCTAACAACCATGGTATTATGACACATGCAACAACTGTTAACAATCCTCCCTGAACATATATTTTGCTCTATAAGAATTTATCAATGCTTCCTCAGGGGCTCCTAATCTCAAACTTTTCTATGTACCCTGGCGTTCTAGCCCCAGCTCCTGTTTCATGCAACTATGATATAGACATCAGGGAACCAATAGTTTAGCCACCACTAGCTATTAGCTAACCATTTCTTTATCTTTGCTCAGCACTACATGCTGAAGTATCATACTATCCATGGAACCATAATCATGACCACATTAATGACAGTAGGATTCCATCTGAAAATCAAAATCGGAAAGTGAAACCTGATCTAATTTCACAAGTAAAGAAAGCAACTCAGCAGTCATAAACTAGGCACTGAACTTGTAATGACATGATTCCTGCATATTCCTTGCAATATAATTTAGAGAAAACAACTTGTCAATCAAGCACTTCAAATGGCAAGATGGCATAAGCAGACAGCCATACATATATACCCATGTTAAATCTCCTTATATTCAGAGTTGGAATTTCAAGGAAAAATAACACTTATATATAGACACATAATACTTGGACACACAGAACTCAAATAACAACCAGTGCAAATGAATCTAGAGGGATCATTACCCTTGTCATCTGGGTCTCCAGGCCATTTTCCAGTTGTGTGCTTAAAAGAACCTGCTTTCCCTTCGCTTCTTTTCCAATCTGATTTAACCCACCTGCTTTGCCACCCATCTTTTCCAGCCAAACAAAAATAAAATTAAAACCAAGAATCCAGGTTCCCATCCATGGAAAGACTTATAGATACTGAATAATTAAATAAAAAACTACATCACAAGAATGATTTCTCAGGCACCTATTCTTCTGGCAAGAGTCTTATCTCTAAAAAGGAGAAAGTTCTTTGAAAAACTGTATTTCACACTGTAGCAGCTTGGGTAATTCTCCCATCTTTCGCACTTCATCAATAGGTCTAAACTCTCAACGCTCAGGAGTCTTTTCCAATAACAATGGTGATAACTATGTACATTCCGCCGAAATATTTGCCTTTGATACATGGAAGAATTCAAGGGATAAAAAAAGGATAATAGATAATTTGATCCCATCCAAGGGAGAAAGAATTGGGTGAAGAAAATAAAGCAATTTAAATGCGAAAATATTCATCATTCTCAATTTGGCTCCAGGGAAAGCCCCATGAAAAGCTTATACTTTACGATAATATTGTTCTTTAGCAACATAGGAATAGAAAAAAATGGTTTCAGTCTTGTGACTTCTTAGCTTACTTGGGAAACAAACAGATTCATTAAAACAGAATACCCAAATGAACAAAAGGGACAGAGTGAACCATAAACGAAAAGGGTGATAAACACGTGAACACTCCAACAAGCCTCTCATCTTTTTGGACACTAGAAACAAAGTTGAGTGAGAATATCTGCCTTATTATCTACATAAAAAGCAAATAACTAACATTGAAAAGATGGAATCCAACATTGAAACCCATGGAAAAGGCATCAAATGGAAAAGAAACTAACAGAGAAGTATTGAACACTCCATCTTCTACTCTTTTTTACTTGCTACGAAAAAGTTGACTTTAGGATTTTTGCCTTTGTGGGAGCTTTGCAAAGCCCAATAAGGCAATACCAATGGATTCACCTCGGAGTTTCGATATGTAGTATTTCTCTTTCTGTATGGGGAAGGAAACAAGCAGATATGTCCAACAAGATTCAAACCCAAATACCCTTTTATCTTTTGCGAGGGAAGTGATAACCCATCAGTAGGCATCATCGACTCTCATGCACTAGATTGGAGTTCAAACCTCACTATCACTAACTACAACTCGCAATACTGATACTGACTTTGGGGAAAGTGTAATACACAGACGATCGAAGTCTTGAGCAGAAAATAACTAAATAAGGGTTCAGAAACTCCAGATTTGCTCAAGTTCATGCATAGATTTTTCGCTAAAAGTTTGAGGTAAGATGGTAAGACATTTAAATCCAGAAAAAAAAGAATAAAAAAAGGGCAATGAACAGATTGAAGCACCATAAAAAATAAAATAAAATAAGACAAAGTAATAATACTAATTGGTTTTTTCACTTACCCAAAAAAAATTAGTACTGTAATTGGTTGTCAGACTTTTAATTTTCTTCATTCAATATTATTACTATCCTTTCTGAGGAACCAAACAGATACTACAAGATGGAATGAATCAAAGTTGCGAAAAAGAACACATGAATTTACCTTCGAAACGCTCTTCGAAGATGATTTCTGAGAGTGAAGAGTGAAGGAGGAGGAGTATTGTTAGTAGTGGAAATGCTGTTCGAGCAAGTTCCGCCATTAGCGAACCCAGTAGAGAGAGCTCTTCGTTTTCAGTGTGTTGCGTTTGGGCCACTTATTAATAGCAAATTATTTAACCAAATGCCACTGTTTTGCTACTTAATTACGTTAATGCCCTCTAGTAGAGTGGTGTATTTAATTCATGGATTTAATTTTTAACCCAATGAGTTGTTGGCCTCTTCGACGTTGCAGTGGCCAATCGGCATTGCCCCTCCACATTCTGTTGGGGCCCGCCTCCACTCACACTTGCAAAACTATAGTAGGCTACTAGCAATGTTTATCTCGTTAATCTGATGATTTTCTGAGGACAAACTCATTCCGGTGAAAACGAGTCGAATCGAGCTTTATAGTGTTCGAATTTGGCTCGTTAAGTAAACGAGCCGAAAATTTGAGCTCGAGCTCGGCTCGGTCATAAACTAGTGGAGCCATTAACGAGCCGAGCTAGGGTAATCTACTTAATGAGCTTCCTCAAACGAGCCGAGCCTATACAATTGAGTTGTGTTTTTGCGAGTTGAGCTGAGTTTTTGCGAGCTCACTAACTAAACGAGCTTGAAAATCATGCTCAAACTCGTCTCGTTTACTTATTGAGCCGAGCTGAGCCTTGTCTTATCGAACCGAGTCACGAGAATTCAGTTCGTTTGCAGCCTTGTACGTGAGATTATCTTTTCCATATTTTATTGAGATTATCTTTTCCATATTTTATCGCTAATTTCTTCTTCTTTTTTTTGGTCACGTCACAAGGCACAAGCATGAAGTCATTTCAAGTAGTTCTACGGCAAAATGAAACCACCATTACACCACCATGTTTATAGCGGAATAAAAATGAAAAATGATTTTCACACTCTCCTTTTAGCTATTGACATCCCTTTTTGTCTTTTTACTCATATAAAATTACTACATTGCCCTTCACATGAAAAAAGTGACTCAAGATGTAAGGGTAATGTCAGTGGCGGCTCCAGAAATCCTTACCAGGGTGTTCAAAAAAATACAAAAAACTGTACAAGCTCTATAACTATAACAAGAAAAAGTCAAAAAAAAAAATTGATATATTACTATCAACGGTCCGAAAAAAACATAAAAATAGTAAAAATACATAATAGATACAATTACCCACTTTAAATGAGACCTTTTTTGGTCCCAATTTGATGATCATAATTGTTCAATTATTCAAATTAATTTCTTAGGAGACCATGCAAAAATTCAACTCACTTAAATATCACTACCTGCTTGATCTCAAAATTCAATTCATGGGTCTAGTATTTTGGAACAACAAAATGGATTTGTAGATCAAGCGCTTACAATTATTCGATTGAGCTTAGTTTTTGCATGGTCTCCTAACAAATCGATTTGAATAAAATGATTGGTTCTGATCAAAATTATTTGGATTGGGTGTTCAAAATTAATTGGGCAGGGTGTTCAATGTAATGGGTAAGCTAAGTATCTAATTTTTTTTCTGTACAAAATTCTTTGCCTTGGGTGTTCACTTGCCCACCCATAGCAAGCTGTGGCGCCGCCCCTGGGTAATGTAGTAATTTCACATGAGTAAAAGACAAAAGAGGAGTGTGAAAATCATTCCCCATAAAAATTTGCAACATTTTTACGTACAAATTCATAACACTTACACTCAACAATCTTGAATTTGTAATTTTGATACAAATCTTACATTCCATGTACGAAAAGATGCATTTTATTTCAATGCATTTGCGATTTTTAAAAGATTCCAAGTGTTCATATTCCGTCTCTACTCAAATTGGAACATGTATTTTTCTCCTAATTTGTCTAAGTTAATTTTGTTGTTTGCATGACATTATCAATAATAGAAAGAAGCTAAAACCATATTTTGATGTTTATCAGATAATCTAAAATAAATCTTTTAACTGTCTGGATACTTTTGTTCCTAAGTTACCTTGAAAATGTGAAACATCAACCATAACCCCACGAATGGGGCAAGAAAAGTACTCCTAAAGAAAGGAAATTTTAATCATTGGTAGGGCGATTTTTGTATTGCTACATGAGTTGACTATATATTTTAATGATAAGTTGACTAGGGGTGGGGGGAAATTTGTGTTTGGACCCTCTTATTTTCCCAAATACCCACTGGGACCTAGCTAGGGGTGCAAACGAGTTGAGGCCGAGCCGAGCTTTGTACTGTTCAAGCTTGGCTCTTTAAGAAAATGAGCCGAAAAATTGAGCTCGAGCTCGGCTCGGTCATAAACAAGCCAAGCCAAGCTAATTTACTTAACAAGCCTCCTTAAACGAGTATTGTCAAGGGGGAAATGAGGAATAGTGGGTTATTGATCGTGGGGTTAGAGATGGCAAAGGGACGGGTTTGTATCGGGGTATTGGCCCCTTCATATATGTACGCATACGTGTATACCCAATTAGAGGTATTTATAAGTCATCAAACCTATACCCAAATGAACAACGAATGTACCAAATATCCAATTACACGTCCAATAAAAAGGATAGTTACACTAACAAAAGCATAGTTACATAAGAGATTGAAAGTTAATCTAAGTAAAAATTATTTTATACGTGCAAAAACTCCAACATATCTACTAGTTACCAGGCTTATCCAATCACAAAAGTAAATACACAGTAAAAGAAACATAACAAGAATTTACGTAAAAAAAAAAAGTTACAAAATCAACAAAAGATGCAAGTAACTGCAACAAACATATAACAAAGTTACAAACATAGCCAAGTGGGCTATTAAGAAACTAACAAGGAATTCTTAGATTTGGTTTGGATATTTAGAAAATAGAGGGGTGCGAACTGCAATTATAAATTTCCGTAGCCGCGGGTGGGTCTTTTTCTTCAGTGTGGACGATCACTTTCATTTACTTCGTCCAAGTCTTCTCTTCGGTCTTCGCTTCAGTCTTGGCCTCCAACCCATTAAAGGGAGCAGCCGGAGGGTACCAAGTGTTACCCCTCGGAGCATCTAAGCCGTCCATTTTTGTTTTGGACAGTCTGAATTTGGAGAGAGAAAAATGAGAGGGGATGTTTTAATCTCGGCCGTCCAATATACTTTTAAACGGCCCGAATACAACGTTCAGGTACCACATAAGCTCGGTCACGTGGTACCCATTAGGTACCCAAAAAAATTCCATTAGAGGAAGGGAAGGAAATTGCAGAGCAAATGCCACAAAGTGCCAGTCCAATTATCTAGTAGCGCTATGACTACTTTCTCCATCCCAGCTTCTTCGCTCTTTCTTTTTTAGAACCGTTCATTTTGCATGCAGAAATAATTCACATAATTTTTTTATCAAGAATTTTTACAACTTAAAGATCTCGTTGGGAAAAGAAATCGATGCGACATTGGTTCAACGACATCCCATTAACATTTAATATTTTGGAGTGCACCAAAAAGAGTGAGAAATTTGAGACGGTGAAAAGTTACTACTCGTGTATATTTAACAACAATGGCATTAGAATTCTATTTTTTATTTTTTTATCCTCTCTCTCTCTGAAGAAAGATTACCGTACATCAAGTTCCTCTCTTATTTTTTGGGGGCAAAAATAGATTTGCAAATAAACGACTCCACATAGTTGTCATATTATGCCAATATAAACAAAATCCATTCTAAGGATGAATGAGAATTGTCTCATTATGGGGATTGGAAAGCCAAGTTTATTTAAGGAAAGACGCGAGTGCTCACAGTCACTGAACACCTGGAGGGGGCTGAGACTCGGGATTCTTGAGCAAGAGGGTTTTTCCCCTGTGCAGGTCTTTTGAGAGTCCTATATGCCACTGCTGTAGCTTGTGAGCTACTTTGAAATTGTAGTTGTTCAGTCTTGCTCCGGTGTGTTTTGCTTGTTTCGTTAGGTTTTGCGGGTTGTCCCCTTGTTTTCGGAATTTAAGGATATAACCTTCTTGATCTTCAGTAGCTTTGTTTGACAATGAAATTAACTTGCCAAAAATCATTTGATTACTATTACCTCCGCTGAAAAAACAATTGTATGATTAATCATTAAAGCACACAGTGACAAAGTTCTCCAGCTTGCCTAAAATCTCCATTTTCAGGATGCAAAATTCCCAAAATGCAGAGCAGTATCCTCTCTTTTTTCCTCTTATTAATTTCCATTCACATCTTTTCCTTTTCTTCACAAATCCAAGATCGAAACAAAAGCATCAAAAGAGAACATCCTAGATTTTACCCAAAAACGGAACATTGTTTTCTGCAGCCAACAGTTACCGCATATGAAACACAACCTAATAAACTCTAGTAGCTTCCATCATCTGGAATTATGCAGGGACTTGGAATGAGTCCATACCAACTAGAAGTTCCGAAAAAATAACAAAATGACCACAGAATTTGATACAGTAAAACAGCAATGAAATCAACAGGGAAGGCGAAGAACTAAACTTATTTCGCCTGGGGATGAGATGCAATGAAGTCAACAGCAAGGTTGATGGAGTTGATTTTGTCTGCTTCATTATCTGGAATCTCAAAACCAAACTCTTCTTCGAGTGCCATCACGACCTCAACTGCATCTAAGCTGTCCAACCCCAGATCATTCTGGAAATGGGCACTTGGAGTAACCTGCAAAGCCAGATAATAACACACTCAATCAGAAGTCCTTCGAAGAGAATAAGCAATAAGGCAGTATTTAGTGCACTGGAATGAAGGCGGGACGGGAATACACATTCCCGCTTTTGTTATGTGACCCGCTTTTGTTATGTGAATAAATGACAACTGTGTAACTTGCAAATGAAAGCTTCATTCACCAATTTTAGTGAATGACCATTCTATGGGGAGACAAAGGAGTGAATATCTCAGTCCTTCCAAATTCAATCTAGTGGACCTAATACTTCCTACAAGAACCCCTTTTGTCCTCTTCAAATTACATATCCATGTCCATCCATCCATTGGGCGGTGACGCGGTCTAACTGTGCCTTGTTTAGGTGTTGTTGTGTTGTTTCTTTGCAGCAAAACCATACCCACTTCAAAGAGCATTTAATCCCTTCAGCCAAATCTCACTACATTCAAGTGGTTCGTGCGATAGTGACTGATGAGACTCCATGATAATAATGGTGAAAATTGGAATTAAAAGTTCTTCAAGTAAAGAGGATAGTTTCCCAAATTTCTTGCTGTTAAAAAAAAGAGGATAGTTTCCCACTGAAGCACCATATTTTGCAGAGGTCAGTAAAATCTGCATTTTAATACCCCTGTTTTCTATCCAGAGGAATCATAGCTTGTATCAAGTATCACCTCATAATATCCAGGGTAATATAACACTAAACAGCAAAATCTACAATTGGAACACTACGTAGTTGTTCTCTAGTTCTTCAGACTTCAGTGAGAGAAATATGAAGGCAGTAAGGGTCATTCATAAGCTTCTGCTAGGGAACCAAACCCACTATCCTCTCTCAACTCTAGCAACCATAAATCTCAGATGTAACGTACCAGAATAATGATAAGCTTTAAACATAGTTAATATCTCTTCTTAGTGCTTACTTCTTGATAATACTATAAACTATAAGAAGGCAAAGGTAAAAAGTATAGATAAATCTAGAAAGATGTCATAGACCAAGAAACTACGGAAAAAGCAAAGCATATGAATCAAAAGTGTAGATGGATAATGAAGAGAAAAAGTGGAGAAAGAAGGACGAAAAAGACAGAGAGGAATATTTAGAAAAATCCAGAGCCTTGTCAAGCTCGGAGAAATTTCGTACAATTCCAAACCCTTTCCAAAAAGGCCGGGGTTCTTCCAAAATTTCCCCACAACTCTACAAAAATCCAGTCAAGCTTGCAAACCTTTTTCAAGTCTTGTTTCCACCAAAGTTGTACACGACAAGTCGACAATGTTAGTATTGATCGAAAATAATGTGATTTAGTTCACACTTTTTCAAGTTATAATTTCCTCTAGCTTATAGAATTATGTCTGTGTACAGTGTACCCGTGTAAACCCTCCACAAAAAGTGAGGTATCTGTATTCGCAGGTTTTTTTCCCCTCTTTGTAATTTTTATTGCAATACAAAAAAAAAATTGTCTTCTTTATGTTATTTCCTTTATGTTGTTACAATTAACTGAAATCCTTGGTCGAAATCAGGAAGTGGGTATTGCATAATGCATGGCTCGCCTATACCTGCATAACACACCGAATGCCAATCTACAGATTTGAGTTCAGATATTAACACCAGAGCGGTGTTCTTTTCGTTTCTGTGAAGGATGCCGCCAAAACCAAAGTAGCTAGCATACCTTTGTCATTGAAATCAAGTATTGGACATTCGGGTACTAGTGAAACAGGGCTTCGCATGCCTTTATACCAGGAACAAGGTTTGCAATGTTCGGATTATCATTTTGCATTCTTTATTTTTGAATAACGAAAAGACGATCGACGTGTGTGATAGAACAGCTGAGGTGTCCTTTTTGTGTCTATTAAGGAAACTATCGAAAACCAAAGTAGGTGGCATACCGTTGTCGTTGCAATCTAGTATTTGACATTGGGGTCCCAGTGAAACAGGATTCCCCATACCTTAAAACCAGAAACAAAGTTTATCGGATTATCCTTTTACATTCTTTATTTTTGCACACATGGAAGAAACCGACGAGTGTTAGACAAGCTGAAAACATGACGTGGGTCCGGCATGCAGTGCATGCTATTGGTGGCATTTGTATTGCATGCATCCCACATATTATTTTCAAAGACAATTGTTGACAAGGCTAAAACGGAGGAATGAGAACCGAAAAGGCAATGTGAGGTGTCTAACACATTTCCTCACTCGTAACAGGAAAATCCCCGAGCCCATCTTTGTTATCACATACTATCTGCTCAAAGCCTCAAATGGTGTTATTCTAAAAGAACAAATTATTTTCTTTCAGCTTTAAGGGTGACTTGACGCACCTAAACTCTACGTTAGGTGGCACTCCATTTTCAACATAAAAGTCCGAATCACAGCTGTTAAACTCAAGTTCTAAACTCCGGCGCCTTTAAACTTAGAGAATTGAAAGAGTCACCTTTTCGCCCTAAAAACGAGGAAGTGATGGCCAGTAAAAATCGGGGCGCGACAGCAAAAGAAAGAAATAAGAAACCTTCACCTTTTCAACATAATTTGTATCAGAACATGAAAACCAAAGCAACTTTGCACAGCACTGAAGCTCAAAGACAAGTTTTGGAAGTGTCTTAGAGGGGGGGAAGGGGAGGGAAGGTGGGGGATAAGTGGGTCCGCTAGAACTTGCTAAATTTTTCAGTCTTATTTCCTAACTCGTGCTGAGCTTCCAATGACAGGTGTTCCACTAAGGGTGGCTTTTTGGCTTTTCACGGCTTTTTATGTGATGTATTGTGAATGATCTGTCTTGGGAATTGAAATAAGCTGGCTTTTTGGTTTTTTGAGTTAGTGGAATGGGGCCTCAATGAGATCTCCACGGATCCTCTAGGTGTCTACAACATTGGGGATGGATCTCACACCGAAAAGGCTACGGAAATGCTTGAAAGAAGCTATTGTAAAGAGTGTTTCAGGTGAATAACAACTTCGGATAGTTTTAAATTTTCCAATTATCAAGGAACCACAAATGGGGTATTGGAAGTAAAGATAGCCGAGATTTCCAGCGGTTGTATGTTACTTTTCCACCCAGGATAGTTCTCTACAGTGAAGTTAGTCGGCGCTGTACCTGGCCGTTTTTGGGGACTCTCTGGGACATGCCGTATGGTGAACCACAACTCAGGGATTCGCCAAACTATGAAATTTGAAAATCTGGATTTTAGTATAATCCACCACAACCCAAGACAGGTCATATCATAACCTTAGCCATGGTCAACCAGGCAAAGTGGACATGGCCCCCAAGGAGAAACTAGGTTTGAGGGGGAATTCCAACTATACCACTGAAAAACATGTACTATGCACGAATAAATAAGCTAATGACCTGAAACAACAAATAACTAAAATGGGTAGTCATTGTATCATTAGGCAATCCATTGCACAAAAGGTGGTCCAACATTAGGAAGTCGTATGAATCATTGAGCCATTTGAACAAGGCCACCTTGCTTGAGCTAGGCAAAGTGTCATTAGGACGAACCTAACAATTGTGGACTATGGATTTCAAATTACATGGATTTCCTCATATGCAAATTCTGCAATCTGTATCATCCTTTTAGGGTCTCTGCACAATCAATGCTAAAAACATTCAAAGAAATCTCCAACATTACTGAACCAATCATTCCGCAGCCCTAATGAAATGCATTAGGAACCACTAGTTTTCCAAATAAGGCATGCCCGCATGAGCAAATCAATATTCTGATAATGGCGAGTTTTGTTATTCTGATTAGCAATCAATTTGAGTATAAATATGAGAAGAAAAAGAATCACACTAGCGCATTTTCACTCTGTAAAATTCTCTCTCAGAAAACACCATGAAACATCATAGCAAATACTACAACCCTCAATCTCCTATTTCAATCAGAAAATCTAAAATATGCATGTACCGGACTAGTTCCCATTTCCACTTTCTCAGTAGCCAAACAGGATATTTTGATTTCAAGTACCAACCGGCAACTAATTTGACACACAAAATTGATAACCATTGCCCATTATGCACTTTTTTCAGCCGACAATATTACAACTTATTTTTAAGCCTGATAAACGAATCAAGCGAGTTCATGTTAGTTCATTAAAAGATTGCTCAAGATTGTTTTGTTACATAGAAAACAATGCTTGATTATTATTTGATGCTAGTTGAGGTTTTGAACCAAACTCAAAACAATCTACCACTTGGCTCATTCGACTTATGATGTATAAAAAAAATCAAGTGGAGATCGATCAAAGCAGATCGGCTGTGTCTAGTGAAAAAGCTAAGCTTGAACATGTTTTGAAGCTGGTTAAGTTTTCAAACCCAACTTGAACAACAACTGGTAGGCTCGGCTCGTTCATCACCCCTACAGATTCTGCTGCATAATACAATTCATAGATGAACTAATACTCATAAATATCAACTGAACACTCCCCAGTATCAGAAATGATGCTCAGTTCAGCCAACTATCAAACAGAATAGAACCTAATATGATTTATATATATAACACTCAAAAACACTGAACAAGTAAGATAATGGTGTGACTTGAGAATTGAAATCTACCTTGGATGGATCAACTTTCTGAAAGTTCTTGACGACAGTGACAACTCGATCGGTGACCTCGGATTTGTCGAGGAAGGAGCCCCTCACTTCCTCTGAAAAATGGCGTCGCAGCAGATTCCCAAAGGGAGAAGAGAGAGTGTTGTTGAGATTAGGGTTTTGGGGTGCAGAGCGAACGTTCACTCTCAGGTGCTTGAGAAGCGCCATTCTGGCCGCCATATCTCTTGAAAAGAAAGAGAAGCGAAAAGAGGAGAGAAGAGTAGCGGCTGGACTGTACGTTGTTGCGCGGCGGTGTTTGTTTCACAGCCGAGAGAGCGTTCCAGAAACCTTGTGAGCAACGTCGTTTCGGTGCAATACACTCCAGTTATATCTAGGGTGTTTCTCCCTGCTTTTTTTTTTTTTTTTTGCTATGTTATTATAGAGGGAAGAACGGCCAAAATCGGATTCATGCGTGGGCGAATATGACTCCTGTTAGCCGGTTTGGACTCGTTAGACGTTGATTGAGTGGACGGAGCCCTATTCCTTGCTCGTTTTGTTATTTTCTAAACTTTCCATGACAAATCAATTAAGATATCACTAAGCTACGTATAGAAAGAATAATGACCAAAATCGGATTCATGCGTGGGCGAATATGGCTCCTGTTAGTCGATTTGGCCTCATTAGGCATCGATTGAGTGGACGGAGCCCTATTCCCCGCTCGTGTTGTTGTTTTCTATACGTGAAAAATCGCTTAAGATATCACTAAGTTACGTATAGAAAGAATAATGGCCAAAATCGGATTCACGCGTGGGCGAATAAGGCTCCTGTTAGCCGGTTTGACCTTGTTACTTGTTCGTTTTTGGTAGTTTAATTTATTTTTATTTTGTATGTAGGGATAATGAGTGGAGAGATAAATATGATAATGATTGTAAAGAAATAGAGGGAGAAATGAGAATAATAATTGATAAAAAAGATAATGATTCAAGAGATAAATAGAATAATGATTTAAAAACTAAACTAAACTAAAACCTCAAGACAAATACAACTATTCCTTTGTATGGTATTGTATTTTACAATTCAATTTTCTCTATTGTTAATGCCGTATGGGTTATGTTTTCATTCAGCATTGTTTTTGTCCTCTTTTTGTTTTGTTTTTTTATTTTAAAAAGAGATGCTTTTGTCCTCAAATTTGAATAAACCCAATGTTGCTCTCTATAAACTGTGTTACCTATTTTATTTTTTTTGGAAACCATATAGACACAGAATTTTTGGACTAAAATCTGAATACGGAGGTCCTCCACCATTAATTTTGGATGTATGCAAATAACTTAGCCCTTTCCATAATTTGTCACCCTTCCCCGTCGCATTCCATCTCCGTCGATCATCCATGTCGCTACCCTCCATCCAGCCCTCCATCATCAAGCTATAGTTCACTAGAAAAAAACTAGACGACTAAACTTGATGCAGCGATGATGAAAATAGTGTGAGAATTTAGGTTTATTGTTATTGCCACATCAGAGGTACTTGTTACGGGTTTTAAACTTAATTCAATAGTTTTTTCTTCCACCATCGAATTGAGCTCGATTCAATATGATCTTTTGGTAAATGTGGTGGCTTGAAGGATCCAAGATTTTGGGGGTGTTCTGCTAAGATAGTCTTTTTGCTTTTCACGTCTATTTATGTGATGTATTGTGAAAAATTGTCTGCCTCGATTTTAGGAATAAATTGACTATTTGCCTTTTTTGAGTTAGTAAAATGGAGCCTTAGATCAAACATATTGTAATCATTTTGTGATTTTTGTTCCATTTTCTGGATAACACATAACCTTGCGGAATCTACCCCATTCTCGCTTCTTCTTTGACAACCGAATCCATCTCAATACTTCCCATTTGTTGGAAAATCGAAGGGAATAGGAGATTTGACATTCGGACGTGGCGAGAGTTTATAAGTTCCCTTGTTCACCCAAAAAAAAAAAAATAGCAACCAAACATGCATACATAAGACTAACTCCTGTAGGTTAACGTCAACTTATAAGTTTAAAAAAAAAAAAAACAACAAGCAACCAAACATAATGCATACAGCGAGTGGTGGCTAGCTCATGCAGTAGAACTCTTTAATGTCTCACACTGTGTTCCGGAATTGAGTCTCATTCCCCCTCCCCTCCCCATATAATAGAGTTGGAATGACAAATAACAAAAATAATAATAATAACATAATGCATACATGGACAAGTAGCAGCACTTTAAGAGAAAAAGTCTGGAAGGCAATAAGATTTCATTAAAAAAGGCTTTATCAGCCATCACAGAACACCCCCCCCCCCCTCGCAAAAAAAAAAAGGATTCATTAGCTGTGACATCAACCAAAAAGGATCTATCAGCCATCCCAGAACCAAAAAAGGCATTTGCTTCATCAGTCGTGAACCCAATCCCCTCTCTCTATCTCTATCTCTCTATCTCTCTCCTTGATCGAGTTTGTTGACTTAGGGTTTGGTTGACTGAACTGCAAACACCCAAATGAAGCTGTGTTGTAGGGTTTTGGTGAAAAGTCCACTTCGCCCTCTTGTGTTTGGTGCTTAAAAAGAAAGTAACAGTGGGGTTACAACTTCCCATTTGTAATTTGGATGGAAAATGGAATTTATCCTTGGTAAATAACATTTTGATAGTTGAAGGGGGAAGTAAAATTTCTTGGGATAGTTTAAGGGGCAAATACATATTTTACCCCTTATAACAATCCTTGTGTTAAGCCCCTCTCCATTATCAGTTACTAGTATAAAATATTTTGACAAACTTAGCCTTTTCATAACTGGTCGCCCTTCCCCTGCCACATTCCGTCCCCCATCCCTGCCAGTCATCGCCGTCGCTATCCTCCATCCAACGCTCCATCATCAAGTTATAGTTCACTTGAAAGAAACTAGATTGCTAAACTTGATGCAGAGATGATGAAAATAGAGATGTTTGAGAATTTAGCTTTATTGTTATTGCCACATGAGAAGTACTTGTTACGGATTTTGAACTTAATTCAATAGTTTTTTCTTCCACCATCGAATTGAGCTCGATTCAATATCCTTTTGTAAATGTTGCGGCTTGAAGGATCCAAGATTAAATCAAACATATTGTTGTCATTTTGTAATTTTCGTTCCATTTTTTGGATGACACATAATCTTGTCGAATCTACCTCATTCTCGCTTCTTCTTCGACAACGAAATCCATCTCAATACTTCCTATTTGTCGGAAAATCAAAGCGAATAGGAGATTTGACATTTAGATGTGGCGAGAGTTTATAAGTTCTCTTGTTCACCATGATTTTTGTTCTGTTTTTTTAAACATTTGTCTTACTTGCATGCAAATTTCATTTATTGTTAATTTAATTTCACAACTCCTCCTAATCTCCTATATATGTTTGTCTGTCTTGCGTTGTTCATTTAGTTTTTTAGACCGATATCTATAGTTGCAGAAGAACTAATTTCATATAGGTTGGGTTTTTCATTTGATTTTACGGGAATTCCATAAAATCAAATGGGTGATTTTAGCAAATGAGTAAGTCACTTGCTAAAATCAACCCATTTTCATTTGCTGAAAATTGATTGATTTTAAAAAATTACTTACTCATTTGCTAAACTCAGTCATTCTCATAAAATCAAATGGGAAATCTAGCCTAAATTGTGTTTAAAACTTGAATTTCTTTTATTTTGTTAATTTAATTTTAGTATAACTCCTCCTATACTACTCATAAATGTGTGCGCGCCATAAAAGCCTCGGTTTTTTTTCCGCCATAAAGGCCTCCATTTCATTATTTCCTAGCGACTCAACTGAAGCTCTGGAAATGCTCGCCCTTATTCTGGCGTTTCTTTCTCTTGCTTCAATCGCCGGCGTTTTGTTCAAATTCGTCACTGCAGATGGTATCTTCTTCTCTTCTGTGTATACGTTTTGCATACGGTTTTTATTTTCGAAAGGAAGCTGCTGCATATGTTGAGAATTGTCGATTCATGTACTTTCTACGATGTCTATAATTCTCAATTTTCTTCCTTTTAACTTATTTCTCCACTCGGGTCTTATCCCTAGGGGATTTTACACTGCTGTCCAAGAAGCATGCAAAACGCGATCAAGTTGAAGATAAGGTGTGCACTCTTCTGTTCGTTTTTGTATTCGAACAAAGGGGTTTTGAATCCATGGTACCGTTTTATAAAATCGGATCCAGTACACTAGAGCTGTGATTCTGTTCGGACTCAAGTACCTGGACTGTTTTCAATTTTATTTTTCTTTTAAATAAATTTTCGTTTTATGCTAAGTTTTGTAATGTGGGAAAATTACGCTAACAGCGATACCTCGGTAATGGTAGAAAAACTGGTAGTCCAGCTGGTACGGTCAGAACCTTGGTTCGAACCTATGATTTTTTATTTCATCTAAATTTTTTTGTTGAATGGTTAGGTTGTGTGGATTACTGGGGCCAGCCGTGGCATAGGTATGCGTTTCAATACGGTTTAGTTTTCACATTTTCTTTGTCAGTTGTTAGGTTGTGCTTCGGAGCTCCTTTGATGAATTTCAAATATATTAGAATATGACATGCCTATGGTACTCTAACTGACGTTGTAGATTGAGTTAATCTCTATGTACATCTTACTGTGTATCGTGTATCTTTCGCTTAGTGGTTTCATTACTTCTATTAAAGGATTCTATGTTTATTTATTTCTTGGTGCTCCAAAGATTTCGTGGTTTTTTTCGTTGTCTTCCTTGGGAATCAAGGCCTAAAGTAGTCTTAGATGCACATAAATAGTATGCATTTATTAGTTGGCCCTAATATGGATATTAAAGAGACTAGGCCCCTATGTAGCACGGACACGGAAACGGATACAGACACGGGACATGAGAATTCTAAAAAAAGGATACGGACACGGCAGGTGACACAAAAAAAAAAAATTATATATATAAATATATCATGTATGGGGCCGGATCCATGGACACATACTTTGCACACACATTTTGACACTCCATCTCAGCCATTGAGATGGAGGGCTGAGATTAAATGTTAAAAAAGACCCTTTCTCCCATGTTTTGAACCCTCACACTTGCTAAACTCCCCAAATCTCCAGTCCTGTCGACGAGCCGCCGCCGCCGAAGCGATCCTCCTCCTCCACCGCCGACACCAACGAACAATAGCAACATGATGGTTTATATGCCGTTCCTAATTTCGAGCATAGGTGGGTGCAAAATTGGTTCCCTGGCTTTGATCTGTGTACCGGAAGAAATTGCTAAGGGCACGATGTCATTTGAATGACACTAGATATAAGAAACTGAAATCCTAAGTAGGACGGAAAATCATGACGAATAATTTACTGCCCGAGATTACCACAAGTGATGTGCCCATTGAAAACGAACAACCTAGAAATTGTTCGGTATAGAAAAATCGAAACCAGAGAGAGAGAGAGAGAGAGAGAGAGAGAGAGACCTTAGTCGTTCTTCGATTTCCTTTTCTTCTCCTTCTTCGATTTGTTCAATCGTTCTCTTATGGGGAAGATTTTCAGCGTGGGTTTCAGAGAGGGGGTCGCTGGGAGGACATGTGAGGGGGTTGGTCATTGTTGTCCTCCTTGGAGGAGGATGGCTCGTCGTTGTCGCTGGAGGAGGACGGCAGGGTGAGGTGGGTTAGCGTTTTGAGAGAG